>CAUYRH010173843.1:0-29507 GCA_963574655.1 Perodicticus potto
TGATGCCCAGGGACCAGATGTCAACCTTGGGCCCATAGGCCTTTCGCGTCACAACCTCTGGTGCCATCCAGTATGGGGTTCCTACCATAGTACTCCGTTTGCTCTGCTCTGGGGTTATCTGTGCACAGAATCCAAAATCAGCTAGAAAAGGAAAATAAGAAAAAGAAAATACATTGAGGATATATACTTACTCCAGTAAGTGTTCACTGTGTGCCTATCCCTAGATGTCAGCTCTACCTGGCTCCCGATTTTGCAACCCCCTCGTCTCTCCAAATCAGGAGTCACTTGACTGACACCTTCATGTCTAGCTCCTAGTCTATTCCCTATTCACCCCTGAAGAGAAACAGGAGGAATATAAGAACATCATCTCTGGCCTCCTACCTCTCCTCAAGCTAGGAAGACTGGGCATTAAAGTCCAAGCTGCCCATTTTGGCCTTGCATGCTCACCCCAGTTCTGCTTTGTTCTTGAAAACCATTCTCACACCCCAGAATCCAGCAACTAGGTCCTTGTCTTATTTTCTGGGCATTAAGTCCCTGACTTAAACCTAAATCACATATGACTAGGCATGGCCCTGCTTTGATCAGTTCCTATCCTGTGCCCCAGGCCAAGGGTTGCTAACAATCTCCTATGACAAGGCCTATTTGTCTGGACTACTGGTTTTTATACCTTTGAACAAAAACACTCTACCTGTAGTTGTTTTCACATTATACTTCAATTATAAATGTATTGGAAGTGGAAGGCCTTTGATAGCAAGGACTATATCTTGTTACGCATCTTTTTATCCCCAGAGGAGCCAGCATGAAATAAACATTCAAGAAAAGTTTGCTACAAGAATAATGAGGGAGGGGCAGCGCCTGTGGCTCAAGGAGTAGGGCACTGGCCCCATATACCGGAGGTGGCAGGTTAAAACCTGGCCCCAGCCAAAAACTGCAAAAAAAAAAAAAAAAAAAAAGAATAATTGAGTGAAAGAAATGACACAAAACTCTTTATTCTAATTATCCATTATATGTCTCTTGTTCTAGACTGAGAACTTCTTAAAGGTAGCAAAATATACACTCAGTGCCCATAACAGGACCTGTTACAGAATAACCTTTCAGCAAAGTTTGTTTTTTGCTAAATGTATAAATGAATGAAAAAAATAAATGATATTCTATGTTTATTACTGAGGAATTTGAAGAGGTTACATAGTCCATAAAATGATAGATACTTTTGTGAGCATTGTAGTTACTATTATATGCTTATCACCTCATAGCAGACAGGGCCCCACAGGGACAGAAGTATTATGATTCCTAAGACTTCTACTTACTTAGCTTGACAGAGCCATCCATTCCCAAGAGAATATTGTCACTCTTGATGTCTCTGTGAATGACCTGGTTTGAATGCAGAAACTCTAGAGCCTGAAGACACTGTTGAAGAGGCATGAGCAGAGGGAGAAAGAAAGGACATATTATACAGAAGAAATAATAGGAAATAAACAAATTCAACCTTTTCATTTTAGGATAAAGGAAATAAGGCCCCAATGATAAAAGGAATTGCCCCAAATCAGTGGCAGAGCCAGGTCTAGAACCAAATCTTCCATCTCCTACCTAAACATTTCTTTTAACACTCCATGCTGCCTTTCACCTTATAATCGTTTTCAAAGTAACAAGTGTATTGTGATTTTTTTTTTTAAACATAAGATCCTTGATAAAGAACCTGAGGCCCCAAAAAAATTACTCAAGAAGAATAGAAAAGATTTTAGAATGACAGAACTGGAGGAAAACAAGAGTCATGTTCAGGAAAGCAGACATATGGAAGTGATATTAGGAGCAGTGAGTTAACAGGACAATCTTATTTTGGTGAGGACATATGTTTTACTATTTTGGATATGCTGAATTTGATATACCTATTGAACACCAAAAGAAATAAAGAGCTATTATTTTTAAGTTATATGAATGATTGAAACTGGCAAAGAATATAGGAGAAAGAGAAAAACCTGGGAAATACCTACACTTAACAGGTGGAATAAGTAAGAAGGAGACAGAATGGCGTAATTAAAATGCCTGGTTCTGCCACCACCTGATTATATCATCCTGGACAAATCACTTACTCTGCCTGGTGTACTGTTTTCCCATCTGTAAAATGTAGACACCAGATGAGATAATCTTGGCTTTTTTAAATCAACAGTAGGTTCATAAAACAAGAGCTAAATTTTTAGAAGCATCTACCAATGAAAAGACACTGAGGGAATACTATGTAAATAGCCTTCTACCTGTAGGTATATACTGAAGAGAATAAGAACATATATCCATATGAAAACTGAGTATCAATATCCATAGCAGAATTTGTTTTTTTTTTTTTTTTTTTTTGGGGGGGGGAGACAGTGTCTCACTTTGTCACCCTTGGTAGAATGCCATGGCGTCACAGCTCACAGCAAACTCAAACTATTGGGCTGAAGCGATTCTCCTGTCTCAGCCTCCCAAGTAGCTGGGACTACAAGCACCTGCCACAACACCCAGCTATTTTTTGTTGCAGTTGTTTTGCTGGCCTGGGCTGGGTTTGAACCCGCCACCCTCGGTGTATGTGGCTGGCACCATAACCACCGTGCTACGGGCACCAAGCCCATAGCAGAATTTTTACAACAGTCAAAAATGTAAACAATGCAAATGTCCATCAACTAGCGAATAGACAGATAAAAGGAAATATTTGGCAATGAAATGAAATGAGGTACCAATACATGATACAGCATGGATGAAACTTCCAAACAGTATGCCAAGTGAAAGAAGTCAGATGCAAAAGAGTACATGTGATGTGATCCATTTATATAAAATGTCCAGGGCCAGGCATGGTGGCTCATGCCTGTAATACTAGCCCTTTGGGAGGCCGAAGACAGAAGACTCCTCAAGGCCAAGAGTTCATGACCAGCCTGAGCAATATAGTGAGACCCTGTCTCTACAAAAAAAATAGAAAAATTATCTGGGTGTGATAGTATGGGCCTGTAGTCCTAGCTACTAGGGAAGGTAAGGCAAAGGATTGCTTGAGCTCAAGAATTTGAGGTTGCAGTGAGCTGTGATTATACCACTGCACTCCAGCCTGAGCAACAAAGTGAGACTCTGTCTCAAAAAAAGATTAAAAAATAAATAAATAAAATATTCAGTACAAGCAAACCAGAGATAGAAAAACAGATTAGTGGGCGGCACCTCTGGCTCAGTGAGTAGGGCACAGGCCCCACATACTGAGGGTGGCGGGTTCGAACCCAGCCCCGGCCAAACTGCAACAAAATAATAGCCAGGTGTGGCAGGCGCCTGTAGTCCCAGCTACTCAGGACGCTGAGGCAAAAGAATCACCTAAGCCCAAGAGCTAGAGGTTGCTATGAGCTGTGACACCATGGCACTCTACCGAGGGCGACAAAATAAGACTCTGTCTCTTAAAAAAAAAAAAAAAAAAAGATTAGTGGTTGTATACAGCTGGGAAAATCAGGACAGGGAATATGGGTAGTGACTATTAATGAACATGAAGTTTCTTTTTGGGTTGATAAAAATAATCTCAATTCATTGTGATGATTATTGTACAATTTTATGAATTACAAGTGAATTATTGTACAATTTTATAATTACAAGTGAATTATTGTACAATTTTATAATTATAAGTGAATTATAAACTTTACGTGGATGAATTATGATATGGTATGTGAATTATATCTCAATAAAGCTGTTTAAAAAAGGGAGGAGACAATTTCTATTAGAATTTGAGAATAATGACAATACCCATTTATGCAATGCTCAAGCTTTCTTCCAAGTGCTTTAATAATTTGATGCAAAATGATTTCCCCAAGTATACATATGCATATGTATTCTCAACCAGTGAAAGTTGGTTCATAAGGAAGGGGTGCTTGGGGTGAAAAAAATCTTAGGTATTATAATGGTTTGTGGCCCTCCAAAGGACTGTAGTACGTAAACAGATATACAATATATCTGTGGTATTAAAATTTTATGGGGGAGGTCTGACTAGGAAAAGATGTTTAGAAAGGCTTCTTAGAAGGGAAATAATGGGAAAAAAAGGTTGAGAAACACTGTCTTGGTAGTAGACAAAAGAAAAAAAAGTCAGAAGACCTAAGAATCCCAGACTGGTATTAATTTCATTCACTTACTTGTGTGCATTCTAGATGCCTCAAATTGTTAACGCAAACGTAACCTTATTTTCTAGGGCAGTATTGAATTCACATTTCACACTGAATTGAATGTGAATGTGAATGATATACATATTCATATTTTTAACTACATAATTTCATCAGTACACGTCCAGATTTGGCATTACCAAACCCCAACCACATGATTATACATATCCCACAAAATTTCAAACCTAATCTAATCTTCTGCTCTTTCCCTAATTTCCTAACTTTTCTATTTTGAGGACATCAGAAAGTTTCAGTCATTCACCAGCAAACCACCCAATATCCTCAACATCTTTGAATATTCTCCTCATCTTCCTACTCTAATGGCAATGTGAAAAATATGGCTATTCCCTGAGGACATCTCTTCTCAGGAAAGCTTTCTGGAGGGCTTTTCTTTTCTTTTCTCATATACCAACATAGAGCGACATAACACAGAGAGATATTTACCAACATAGAGCAACATTTAACAGCAATGAAGAGAAAGGAGAATATCTATTCAAGCTTTGCTTGCTAATTTTATTTTGCCTGGAATTATTTTACCCTAGATTTTTATTGGCTTGCTCTTTTCTTTTTGTTTTTTAATAATATTCAGCTGTTCACTCAAATCTGTGGCAAAAGTTTCCCTGACTATCCTTCTTTGTCACTATCTTCTTAACATGCTTTATTTCCTTCATAGCACATAAAGCAGGAAAGCAGAATAAAAATATGACTAAAATATAAGCCCATAAAAAAGCCATAAAAATAGATTATAATGTGCTCATAGCAGTTATCTCTAACAACTGAAATTATGAGTGGTTTTTTAAGTATATACTTTCTGGTACTTTCTAACTTTTCTACAATGGGTAGAATAAAGTTATCTTAAAGTACAAATCATGGTGATGAGAAACAATCAAACACAGGTGTAATATGGGAATGATGTGATTGCCAGCACTAATTTCTACTTCCACAGAGCTCAGGCTGAGCTGACCATGGGTGTGGATCTTTAGAATGTGGAGATGTGGAGGCCTCTCTCTGCTCAAGGATGCTTAGCCCTTGCTCTTACCTCACGGCACACAGCTGCAATCTGTCCTTCATCCATGCAGGTTTCTGTCACCACGTCTGTCAAAGAGCCTCCAGCCAAGTATTCCATAACAACCCACAGTTCATCTCCCACAAGGTAACTGCAATAGTACAGATAAAGGGTGAGACAGAACAATTCCTGTACAGTGACCCCCAGCATTGGGTTTCAAGGGCTAAGCATGTACACAGGGTGAAAATGCATCTCAACAGAAGAGTCTAAGTTTCTTTGCCTTAGGGAAAAGCAGAATCTAGGGGCAGACTCATTAACTCTGAATCTCTTACGGGTGTTCCTGGAGAAAACAAAGCATACATGTTCTATGAGACCCCAAAGGGCAGGATTAAGATTAAGATCATTTGGCTGAAGATGCAATAAAATTATATTTCTTTACAATACAATGGAAAACTTACTAAAATTAGAAAGACTGGTATGATTCCCTCACCCAAGTAGAGAGCCCCAAAACATTTCACAAAGATGGGATTTGAAGTTCATATTGCCAGCATTAGAGCCACTATGTCTTCCTCAGAGTTCTACTAGATCTGAGATCTGTAAGACCCTGTAATGAGTCTTATTCAAGATACTATGTGAGGGAAGGCAAGATGACTGACTAAACATATCAGTCTCCAGATCATCACAGGAAGAAGGAAAAGTTTTAGATGGGAAAAAAACACAGCCCAGTTGTAATTTTGATGCAAAAGTGCCAGAACCTACCAGGAATTCTATGGGAAGAAGTTGCAGACCAGAATGAGAAGAAGCAACACTTTAGCAGAATCAACCCCTGAGGAATTTGGAGCCCCATGAAAAGGGTAGGTTAGAGTTTTTGCTTTTCCTCTCCTCACACCTCTGGCAGACTATAGGCTCCTGAATTGTTGGAGAGTTTCTCTACCTTCACAAACCCAAAAGCTGCTACCACCAGTAAACTAGAGGATTCTTGATGATAAAGCACCATTCCCCTCAGGATCGCCCCCACTCACCACAGACCCTAGCTGAGGCAGCAGGTGCCATACTGCTTTTCCACTCATTATGTACCTTTGTCCTTCCTAAAGAGCGTTAGCCCTTCAGTTTTCTTGTCACTGTCCACACATGAACATTCCCCAACTCCTGCCCAGATTGCAGTGGCCACACAAGCCAGTGGGTCCCAGAGGAACTGTGTGATTCCAAAGCTTGGACATTCAGAGCAGGCTGCCTTCAGGGGAAAGAAGAGTGTAGCACATCAGGGGAGCCCCTCAGGACAAAGGGGATCAATAGGGCCAGATCTCTTGTTCCAACTCTTTTCTTCTATTCCTTACCCATCCATAGCTGCTGATGCAACCATGGCAGTCCTCATGTCAGTTGGCACAGGTGAGCTGGAGCTCTCAGAAGCTGCTGTTTCCCTACTGTTGGTATACCCACCACACAAAAGCTTCCACAGGGAGTGGGGCTCATGCCTTTTCTACTAAAGACCTACAGCAGACCAAGGAGTGCTTTGTGTAAATTCCTGCCTGCTTGCCAACTCCAGGGCTGCCCTCCTGGCTGCTCCAGTATAGCAGGGCATACCCTGAAGTGGAGGGACATTAAACCTGTTACAGCCCTCCATGTGCAACTCAGGACCAGCATGCTTCTCCTTGACATGGAGGGACTGAGCTTGGAGGATCATAAGACAGGCCCACAGGCCAGATCCCATACCCCTAGGATTCCAACATATTGCTTAGGGGCATGAGGAGAGATGTGTGAACTAATTGGAGGTTGGGGAATCCATTTAGGCAGAACTAAAATGAGAACGTAGTGTGGTCCAAGCTGAAGTGCACTCACAGAGCACCTCTCCGTCCACTGGAAAGCCACATTTTTGGTCTGGGTGGGATCCTGAGCTTCTAGCAAGCTTCCAGCCTGCAGTGCAACTGCTGGAGAGCTTAGCTAAGTTAGGCTGCTGTTTGTGGCCAGATACCAGAAAACGATCTGCAGGGCAAGGGAAGAGGGAGAAGAACAAAACTCATTCCCATCTACCAGACTGTAAAATCCAGACTGCTCCTCCCCCATGAGCAGACGTTATGGCTTGGGGACCTCTTCAGCCCCTCCATGATAGCTTTCTGCAACAGCCTGGGAGCTTATGCCTGCCTTTGTGAAACAGGCTCATCCAACCAAGCCCTGCCCAGCCTCAGTCCTCCACTGTGCCTCAGCTGTGGTGGAGTAGAAGAAGTGACCTAGGCTCTAGGGACCCACCCACGACCTGGGATTCTCCTGGGATTCTCACTGCTTCTCCTGATCAACTAGAGCCTGTCACTGGTCCCAAGTGCCACTTAAAGTCAGAAAAGACAATTTGTACAGTCCATTAGAGCATTTGCTGATTCATCAGGGTGTGGCTGGCTCCTACTCACAAGCTGAATTTATTTACTTAAGAGATTAAACTGGGCATCCCGATATAATTCATACTGTTAAGAAAAACACTGGGCTAGGTAGAGGAGGATTTCAAAGACCTCCATCTCCCTTTGTCAACAAGAGAAAGCGAATCTGCTCACACATGTAGTACACCACCAATACATTCCAGAAATAACTAGCAATTGAGAAAACCATCATACTAAGGATATCTGTAACAAGTTATTCATCTAGGACCTAAACTCCCATCAAAGTACTCAGATGCAAAGGCAAAGATCCTTACGCAACATGAGCACAGCTTTAAGGGAGTGTGTGTAGGAGAATAAGTTTCATCTAAATAAAAGAAAATTCTAAAACAAGAAGCAACAGCTGTTCCAGATAAGAAGGAATCAGCAGAAGAACTCCAGAAGTATGAAAAGTGAAAGGACCACCCCCACAAAGGAGAACACCAGCACTCTAGCAATGGATCCCAACCAAAATGAAAAGACTGAAATGACAGATAAAAAATCCAAGAAGTTCAATGACATATAAGAGAAAATGGAAAAACCAACTCAAAGAAACCAAAAAAATAATTAAGGAAATGAATTAAATATTTACTAAAGAGCTAAAGATAATAAAATTAAAAACAAAATAGAATTGCAAATAAGAAATTCACTTATGGAAACAGATAACACAGTGGAAAGTTTTAAGAACAGACTGATCAAGCAGAAGAAAGAATTTCAGAGCTTAAAGACAACCCTTTCCAATTAACGCAGGTAGTCAGAAATAGCGAATAAAGAATCAAGAGGAATGAACAAGTCTACAAATAATGTGAGATTTTGTAAAACAGCCAAATACAAGAATCATAGGCATCCTGAGCATGAAGAAGGAAAAGTAAAAGGCCTAGAAAACCTATTTGGGAAAATAATGGAGGAAAATTTTCCGGTTCTTGCTACAGATTTAGACATTCAGATGTAAGAAACTCAACATCTGAGAGATTCATAGCAAAAAGGGCCTCACCAAGACATGTAATCATCAAAGTAAACACCTATGAGCCATGAGCAAAAACATCAAGTTACATACAAATGAAAACACATCACATTAACAGCAGACTTCTCAAAAGAAAATCTACAAGCCAGAAAGGAATATGGTCCTATCCTCAGAGTCTTTAAACAGAATATAAGTTATGGATTCTGTATCCTGCAAAACCAAGTTTCATGAATGAAGGAGAAATAAAGTCTTTCCCAAATAAACAAACAGGGAATTTGTCACAACTAGACCAGCCCTACAAGAATGGCTTAAAAGTATTCTGTATGTGGAACAAAACAATTGATACACTCCAGTGTAAAAACTCCCAAGAGTTAAAATTTACTTATAAAAAAAATAGTAACAAGAAAACAAAAAAAAGAACAAAGCAACTAGGTAACAATCAAAATGATAACCAGAAGAGTACCAGCAGTCCCCAGGTTAAGAACAAGATAGGTTCTATAGGGTTGTTCTTAAGTTGAATTTGTATGAAAGCTGGAAAAATACATCTACCTGTTACCTTTAATAACCTCCATTCATAAGTAAGAATATGTCAGTCAGATGTTTGTAACTCAGGGACTTACTAAGTATAAAGTATATGTAAGTCAGATGTTTATAACTCAGGGACTGCCTGTATCTCACATATCAATACTGATATTGAATAAGAACAGTGTTAACCCCCTTTTAAAAAATGTATATTGGCTAAATAGATTAAAAAACACAACCCTAATAGATCCATTTAACTTGCAAAGATATTCACAGACTCAAGGTAAAGGAGTGGAAAAATATATTCCAGGCAAATGGAAACCAAAAGTGAGGAGTAGCAGCTATTCTCATGTTAGATAAAACAGACTTAAAATCAACAATGGTTAGAAAAAAAAAAAGAAGACAAATGGTCAATATATAATGACAAAGCGATCGATTCAATGAGAAGACACAACAATCCTAAATATAAATGCACCTAACATAGACATTCCCAGATTCATATAGCAAATTCTACTACAGCTAAGGAAAAATAGCAACGTCTAATAGCAGGGGTCTTGAACACTTTACCAATAGAACTACACAGATCACTGAAGCAGAAGAATAAAGAAACACTAGACTTACATGGGACTCCATAACAAATGGACCTAAAAGACATATATAGGACATACTACTCCAAACTGCAGAATATACATTCTTCTGATCAACAAATGTGACGTTTTCTAAAACAGATCAAAATTTAAGCAAATTTGGAAAAACTAAAATCAGACTAAGTATCTCCTCAGAATATAGTGGAATAAAACTAAAAATCAATTCCAAGAAGAACTCTCAAAACTACACATATATATTAAAAATAAACAACCTGCTGCTGAATGATCCTTAAATAACAAAAGTGACATAGGCTTCCAAAAATCTATGAGATACAGTCAAAACAGTGCTAAGGGAAAAATTCATAGCCTTCAGTACTCGTGTCAAAAAGACAGAAAAAAAGACAGAAAGATGACAGATGAACAACTTAATGTCAAATTTCAAGGAATTAAAAAAAAAAAAATCACCACCACCAACAAACCAAACCTAAAGCTATCAGAAGAAAAGAAATAACAGAACCCAGAGTAGAACTAAATGAAATGCAATCCAAAAAACAAGAAAAAAAAATACACTGGATAGACAAAACAAAAAGTTGGTTCTTTGAAAAGATGAACAAAATTGATAGACCACAAGCTAGATTAACCAGAAATAGAAGAGAAAGCACTCAAGTAAGTTCAATGAGAAATGAAAAAGAAGGCAGTATAACTGATACCACAGAAATATAAAATATAATATGATCTGAAACTACTATGAAAACCTCTACTCACATAAACTAGAAAACCCAGAAGAAATGAATGAATTCTTAGAAACGCACTACTTCCCAAGCCTGAATCAGAAAGAAATAAAAATCTTGAACAGACCAATTGCAAGTACCAAGAATGAAACAGCAATTAAAAAAAAAAATCTTCCAAAAAGAAAATACCCTAGAACAGATGGATTCACAGCTGAATTCTACCAGACCTACAAAGTTTCTATTGAAACTGTTCCATAACATTGAGAAAGACAAAACCCTCCCTATCACATTCTATGAAGCCAGCATCATCTTGATAACGAGGAAAGAACACAACAAAAAAGGAAAACTACAAAACTAATAATCCTATGAACATAGATGCAAAAATCCTCAACAAAATATCAGCAAACCAAATTCAACAACACGGCTCGGCCCCTGTGGCTCAATAGGCTAAGGCGCCAGCCACGTACACCTGAGCTGGCAGGTTCAAATCCAGCCTGGACCCGCCAAACAACAATGAGGGCTGCAACCAAAAATGGCCAGGCGTTGTGGCGGGCGCCTGTAGTCCCAGCTACTTGGGAGGCGGAGGCAGAGGACTCGCTTGAGCCCAGGAATTGGAGGTTGCTGTGAGCTGTGATGCCACAGCACTCTATCCAGGGTGACAGCTTGAGGCTCTGTCTCCAAAAAAACACAAATTCAACAACACATGAAAACGATAATCTGTCATGACCAAGTGCATTTCATCCCAGGGACATGGCGATGGTGTGATTCATCACATAAACAGAAGTACAATAAAGACCACACAATCATCTCAACAGACACAGAAAAAGCATTTGATAAAATCTAGTATCCCTTCATGATAAAAACCCTCAAAAACCTACCCTTAAAATAATAAAAACTATATATGACAAACCAAGGGCCAACATCCTACTGAATAGGAACAAGTTGAAAGCTCTCCCCCTAAGAACTGAAACAAGACAAATGTGCTCACTGTCACCATTTCTATTTGACATAATACTGGAAGGCCTAGTCAGAACAATCAGGCAAGAGAATGAAATAAAGAGCACCCAAATTGGTAAAGAGGAGGCCAAACTCTTTCTGTTTATTGGTGATATGACCTAGACTCCTAGAGTTGATAAATGAATTCAGCAAAGTCTTAGGCTACAACATCAACATACACAAATCAGTAATGTTTCCATATACTAATAATAGTCAAGCCAAGAGTCAAATAAAGAATGCAATGCCATTCACAACAGCTCCAAAAAAAAAAAAAAAAATCTAGTAATATTCTTAACCAAGGGAGTGAAAGATCTGTATAAGGAGAACTATGAAACACTGATGAAAGAAATCACAGATAACACAAATGGAAAAACATCCCATACTTATGAATTAGAATAATCAGTATCTTTAAAATATTCATAATATCCAAAGTGATTTAGATTTAATGCAACCCCCATCAAAATACCAACAGTATATTTCACAGATCTAGAAAAAATAATCCTAAGCTTCATTTACAACAGAAAAGAGCCCAGACAGCCGAAGCAATTTTAAGTAAAAAAAACAAATCTGGAGGCATCACATTACCTGACTTCGAATTATACTACACAGCTCTCATACCCCAAACAGCATGGTATTGGTATAAACACATAGACCAGTGGAACAGAACAGAGAACTCAGAATTAAAACTATATAGCTATGACCAACTGATTTTTGACAAAGCAGACAAAAACATACACTGGTGTAAGAACACCCTATTTAGTAAACAGTGCTGGGAATATCGGATAGCCACATGCAGAAGAATAAAACAGTATCCCTAACTCTTGCCCTATGCAAAAATTAACTCAAGATGGATTAAACCTAAAACCATACAAATTCTGGAAGAAATCACAGGAAAAACTCTTCTACGTATCAGCTTAGGAAAAGAATTTACAACTAAGAACCCAAAAGCAAATACAGCAACAATAAAAATAAGTAAACAGGACTTAACTAAATTTAAAAAGTTTTTGCATAGCAAAGGAAATAATCAATACAGTAAAAAGATAATCTATAGAAGGGGAGAAAATATTCATGAACTATATATCTGACAAAGAACTAATATCCAAAAGCTACAAAGACCTCAAATAAATTAGCAAGAAACAACCCAACTATAAAGTGGGCAAAAGACATGAACAGAGTTATTTCAAAAGCAGATATAAAAATAGCCAATAGACCTATGAATGCTCAACATCAATAATCATCAAAGAAATGCAAATTAAAACTACAATAAGATACTATCTTACCCCCACTAGACAGCCATTAAAATATCAAAAATGAAAGATCTGGCTCGGCGCCTGTGGCTCAACGGGCTAAGGCGTCAGCTACGTACACCTGAGCTGGCGGTTCAAATCCAGCCCAGGCCCGCCAAACAACAATGACAGCTGCAACCAAAAAATGGCTGGCGTTGTGGCGGGCGCCTGTAGTCCCAGCTACTTGGGAGGTGGAGGCAAGAGACTCGCTTGAGCCCAGGAATTGGAGGTTGCTGTGAGCTGTGATGCCACAGCACTCTATCCAGAGTGACAGCTTGAAGCTCTGTCTCAAAAAAAAAAAAAAAAAAAGATAGATCTTGGCATGAATACAATGAAAAAGGAACCCTTTTACATTGTTTGTGGGATGTAAATTAGTACAACCACTACAGAAAACATTATGGAGATTCCTCAAAGAACTAAAAGTAGACCTACCATTCGATTCAGCAATCCTCCTACTGGCTTTCTAAGGAAAAGAAGTCATTGTATCTTTTTAAGACACCTGTACCCAAGTGTTTATTGCAGCACAATTCACAATTGCAAAGATGGGAAATCATCCTAAGTGTCCATCAATAGATGAATAGATAAAGAAAATGTGGTACATATACCCCATGGAGAACTACTCAGCCACAAAAAGGAATGAAATCATGTCATTTGCAGCAACTTGGATGGAACTGGAGGCTTATACTAAGTGAAGTATCTCAGGAATGGAAAAACTAACACCGTATGTTCTCACTAATAATTGGGAACTAACGGACAGGTACACATGGTCATAAAGGGGTGTAAAGGACCATGGAAATTAAGAAAGAGGGAGGGTGAGTGGGGAGTGAGGGCTAAAAACTTACCTATCAAGTACAAGGTAACTCCTGGGGACAGGACACTAAAAGGCCTTACTTCAGCATTATGCAATTCTTCTATATAACAAGAACATACTCTAATATTTTAAAATAAAAATTATTTTTAAAAAAGACTTATCCTCAGAGTCTGGCACAAGAGATGTCAACGTTAACTGAATAAATCAATGAGTAAAAGAAAAGATAATCGTAAATATTACACAAAATAATGGTTTTAAAAATCCTTTAAAAGCTGTCAAGTGCTTATATATAAGCACTATGCAGACAATAACCTACACTTTGAGTGTCTGTGATTTTAGGAATGGAATGAATTTAGTAGCCAAGGCTACTATTTAGTCGTTTAGTAATGTATCTCTGGTGAGATTATGGGCTGACATGAGTTAGAACTGATAAATTTCACTTAAGGGTTAGATCATTAGGTCCTGTTATGTGATAAATAAAAAGGTCACTTAGCCTGTCTGGTCAATGTTTCTTTACCTATAGAATAAGACAAATAAAAATGGGCCTAAACTAGAACCCAATAGGCATTTTTGCCAGCCTTGGAAAAAGAAGCTACTTTGAAAAAAAATATTTTTTTGGGTGGCCTAAGTTGTGCTGTACATCATCTTCTCTTTATCTTGATATTGTGACTACTGCTAGGCAGACAGAGCGCTGTTGAGAAATTTTAACAGTCTCAAGCGATGGCTAAGATGTGAAACTTGTTCTTTTGACTACTAACCTAGTGATCTTTCCATAAAACTCTGCCTCCTGTTGTATAATTTCTTAATGTCCATGTAGAATAAACATGACAAAGTCTCTCTTAAATAATCTCTTTTGTGAGAGAAGACTATGTATGGATACTTGGACTTCTATGGACCAAATGTTCCCCCAAATTCATATGTTGGAAATCTAATCACCAATGTCATGGTATTAAGAGGTGGGGTCTTTGAAAAGTGATTACATCATGAAGGCTCTGCTCTCATGAATGGGATTAGTGCCCTGACAAGGAGCCCACAGAGCTGCCTTGCCCTTCTACCATGTGAGGGCACAGCAAAAGATACATCTAGGAACTAGAAAGCAATCCCTCACCAGATGCCAAATCTAGCGTACCTTATTGATCTTATACTTCCCGGGTTCCAGACTGTGAGAAATACATTTGTTTTGTCTATAAGCTACCCAGTCTCTGAAACTGTGTTACAGTAGCCCGAATAGACTAAGTCATTGACCAAAAGAGAATGCAGGATTGGGTTAAAAAGCCTTCCACTGGCAAGCCTATTCCCTCTCTAACAAAGAATGCACATCATGGCCTTGTATACACACATCAAGATGACAACTTTCAACTTGAACTTGCTGGGGGAAAGACATGTAAGGATACAGCTGGGCACAATGGCTCATGCCTGTAGTCCTAGCACTTTGGGAGGCTGAGGTGGGTAGATAGCTTCAGCTCAGGAGTTCAAGACTAGCCTGACCAAGAGCAAGACCCTGTCTCTACTAAAAATAGAAATATTAGCCAGGCATAATGGCAGGCACCTGTAGTCCCAGCTACTTGGGAGGCTGAGGCAAGAAGATCTCTTAAGCCCAAGAGTTTGAGGTTGCTATGAGCTAGGATATCACAGCACTGTACCCAAGGTGACAGAGTGAGACTCTGTCTCCAAAAAAAAAGATAGGCTCGGCACCTGTGGCTCAATGGGCTAAGGCGCCAGCCATGTACACCTGAGCTGGCAGGTTCGAATCCAGCCTGGGCCCGCCAAACAGCAATGACGAGTACAACCCAAAAAAAGTGGCCGGGCGTTGTGGTGGGAGCCTGTGGTCCCAGGTACTTGGGAGGCAGAGGCAGGAGACTCGCTTGGGCCCAGGAATTGGAGGTTGCTGTGAGCTGTAATGCCACAGCACTCTACCCAGGGCGACAGCTTGAGGCTCTGTCTCCAGGAAAAAAAAAAAAAAAAAAAAAAAAAAAGATAGAAGAAATGTGAGGATCCATGTGACTATTTCTGGAATATGACGAAGCAGGCCCTTTTCCTGAGCCTGACACATCATTGTCAAAGTTAAGACAATGCAAACCAGATTCAGGTTGCCTCAAAGACTTTGTGGCTGCATACTGTGCCAACACATCTTCAAAAATCCCATCTCTCAGGTAAAGCCTCAGAGCATCACAAATTTGGAGAAAAACAAAGATGGATGGAATTCTCCTCTGAGACATCTTAGAAAAACCAACCACAGACTCTCACTTGCAACACCCATCTCTGTGCCTCTACGAAGTATATTTTTTGCTGTGCTACTATAGAAGCTATCTGAAAGCAAAGACTGAGCCTTATTTACTTCTGAATCCACAGTACATGCCTCTGGAAATACCAGTAAAGGTATGATCAATAAATAAATATGTAAGTCTTCCAATCCCACTCCTAGTACACAATTCTTTCAATAACATGGTCCTGCATTTTAACTGTTTAGGATTCCTCTGCACATGGGGAAATCACTATATTATGAGACAGGTTTACTTTTATTGAAAGCTTTCATTTTTCCTTCTCTTGAGCTAAAATCTACTATTTCTATGGCCTTTGGTAGTTTGTCTAAGTTATATTCTCTGTATATCAAGTTCTTAAGAGATGGGAAAGCAATTAATAACTTTCAAAGGATTCTTCAGAGCCGGTAAGAACCCACATCGAGGAGATGCAACTATTTTCAAGAAGGAGAAGGTGAGAAGTCTTTATTGCTTCATAGATATTGACATCAAGTCTTGGGAAGGTCAAAATCCAACTCTTTGCCTCTTTAAAGAAACTGAAGCTTCCTAGTGTTTTAGATGAAGAACAAGAAAGCACATTTATGAAATCTGCCAACAGGGAAAGGTAGCTGGAAATGCAATAGTAAGTAGTAAAGAAATTATAGTCCAGGACTTAGTCCAATCTTACCTATACCTTTGATGTTTCTGAACTCTGGGCAAGGAGCTTAATTTTTTTTTTCAGATATGGGAGAAAAGACCATGATGTAATAATAGAAAGGGTGAGGATGTTGGTGCTAGGAACATTCCAATTCAAACACTAGTGAGCTACATACTGGCTTATCAGTCTTAGGCAGTTATTTACTTTACAGTTAGTAAGGATACAGAGAGCAGGGAAAGATTTGGGATGTAAAATGAGTTATTTTCTCTGACAGAGCTGATGCGCTTTCCTGCGGCAAAACAAACAGTATTAGGAGTAACATTAGAAGATACAGGGTGGTAGAGTTCCAACAAATTCCCAGATAGATTTTCCAGAAAGCAGAGAAATACAGCATTACACAGGGTCAAGTTAAGAGAGCTCAGAATTACAGAAGATTCTTAAACAGAAGTAGTTCCAAGTGCTGGTATTGCCCTGTCCTCCAACAGCTTCACCACCAATCAGTCCCAGGGCCCTATCCCTTTGAGGGGATCCAAAACTCCAAACCTGTCCAAGTAGTTCACAATATTTGGGTTCTTGTTTTCCCTCATGACCAGGATCTCATTAATAATCAACTCTTTCTTTGGCTGCTGCTGAAGATTCATCTGCTTAATGGCCACCTGAAATAAGAGTACATTCAATATGCAATCAGAGTCATTCAGCATTTATAGAGCACCTATTCTGTACCAGACCATAAGTCCTAAGGAAACAAAGTTGAGTAAGATACATTTCTTAGCCCTTGAGCAATTCAGAATTTATCTATGTAAACCAGCAGTTCTCAAAATAAGGTCCCTAAGCCAGCATCATCATCATCTGGAAATTTGTCAGAAATAAAAAATTGGGGGGCCCCACTAGAAATCTGCTGAATTAGAAACTGTATGTTCTAATAAGCCCTCCAAGTCATTGTGATACACACCAAAGTTTAAGAATCTGACTTTGATGTAGAATAATACTTCAAAAAATATCACAATATAAAAGAGATGCTATAACAAGAGTTCATACAAAGTGCTACAGAAACACAAAACAGGGAAAGAACTTTTCAGTCTGGCCACATAAGGAGGCTTCACAAGGGAGGAGGTGACTTTGTGAACTTGACGTGAAAAGGTAAGTCAGAGCTCACAAGGATAAAAAAGAAGAGAGAAAGGGGTTTATATCCCTAATGTGTGAAAAAGATCTTTATGTGCTTGTCTCTAGAAATAAAACACATTTCCACATAATACATATATAAGGTATTCTTCAAATTCTAGGGCAGTTTGTGTCCCATATATCAGATACTTTACAAGGTACTCTCAAATTTGTTTCATTTAACCCTCAGAGGCGCCTTACATGTTAAGTATTACCCTTCAGCAGATGAAGAAATGGTGATTCAGAGAGGATATGTAACTTGCATATATAGCTAATCAGTGACAAAGTCAGGATTAGAACCCTCAAAGTTATGTCAACTTGTCCTGTGCACAAAGCCAGATTAATTGTCCCCACAGTACACTTCTGATCGCTCTCTGCCTTGTCAAAAACTTAAATGGCTCCTAGTTGGCTAGAAATGTTCCTCAGTGCAGGCATTCAAAGTTCTCGTGATCGGACCATTACTTCCACTAAGTTTCTTCACACGCTCCATGCTCCCCGGGCGTCTACCTGTCTTTGTTCAGGATCTTTTCTCCGACTGTATCATTTCCACATATTCAAAAGCTACTTATGTTTTATATCAGATAAAATGTAACTTCTTTCTCCAAACCAAATATGCCTTTTTCCTTCTTAAAAGTCCTATAAGATCACATTCACACCTCTGTTATGGAACTTATGACATGTTACCCTGTGTGATGACTGGGTAGGGGTGTGCGTGTGTGTGCATGTGTGTATGCCTAGCTAGAAGTTTGAGGGCTCAATTGACAGCCCGGATTCCCAGTGCCAAGAATAAGGCTTCACTACACAGCTTGGAATCAACAAATGTTTGCAGAAAGGAAGAAGGAAAGAGGAAAATCGAGGGATTAATAAGTACTTTGTTTTTAAACCACAAAAAAATCAGCAGTAAGCTCCAGTATCTCATAGAAATATACTTTATTTGCTAAATTTCATTTCCTGGAGATATTTTCCCTTTATCCTGCTTAGTTAGCAAAACATAAACATCTACTAGAACTAAATTATCTTCCCAAAAGCAGCAAAAGTAGAAATAATGAAAGATTCAAATTTTTACGGTACAAACCCTGACTCTTTCATTTCTTCAAGCCAGAATCCCAGTTTATTATGAATAATAGAGCTTGTTCTTTTAAACCTTCTAACTACTTCCGTTCCACCTCAAGCCAGAAAAAATTGTTTTGGAGTGGGGTTTCCTAATAGGTCAGTCTTCTGGTCAGCTTAGTAAGCCCTTATAAAATGCATTAAGTTCTAGAGTCAGAAGAGTACCTTTGGAGTTTCTCAGGCTATTCTGGAAAATGGCCAATGCTTATGAACCTCACAGTAGTCACTGCTGGTAGCAGCAAAGGAGGAGACAGGTAGAGACTAACACAGAGGCTGGGGCAGGACACTAGGAGTCCCTTTTCCATAGTTCCTAACTATGGCCCAGGCTAATTGTCCCCCTCCTAATCAGATCCTATCAATTCAAGCTAGGAGACAGTACTCCTGTACCAGAAAAAGAACTGGTCTTGAACTCTGAGGACCTAAGCTCAGGACTTGACTGTCACTTACTGACCTCGTCCAGTGAAACTCTGAGCCTCGGTCCCTTTGCCAATACATTGAAGATAATAATCTCAACCCTGATTTGTTGAGGTTTGCTCTGAGTAAGAAGGGAGGCAGTAGCTAAAGTGTTACTCAGACATGAATAAAGGATTTAAGTAATAAAGACAACAATAAAAATGGTAATCATAGTAATAACAGCATTTGATAAATACATGGCACAGAGAAGAAAGAAGAACAGCAGCAACTACATCAACAACCAACCACAGTCCCACATTACTGAATGTTTACTATGTGCCAGGATTTATGCTAGGTACTCTATATTATCTCAGTAAAATCTAACAACGACCCTGAAAAGTAAAAATCATGACATGCATTTTCACATAAGGAAATTGAGGCTAAGACTAATAAGAAAATCACTTAAAGTCATCACCAATGCCCCACAGGTCCACATGACTCCTACGCATCTTTCAGCCTGTTCTTTCTGTTATACACGTTAAAAAAGAGCTCGAGGCAGGGGGTGATGGCTCATGCCTATTATTCTAGCACTCTGGGAGGCCACAGGAGGAGGATCATTTGAGCTCAGGAGTTCAAGACCAGTCTGAGCAAGAATGAGACTTCATCTCTATTAAAAATAGGAAAATCAGCCAGGCATGGTGGCCAAGTATCCCAGCTTCTCAGAAGGCTGAGGCAGGAGGATCACTTGAGTCCTGGAGTTTGAGTTTGCAGTGAGCTCTGAGGAAGCCACTCCTCTCTACCCATGGTGACACAGAGAGATTCTGTCTCCAAAACAAACAAAAAACAAAATACAAAACAGGCTTGAAAAATTATTATTGGATCGGTAATTGGAAGACTTCCGAACACTAACACCCAGCTCACTCATAAAGACTGAGAGCTTCCTGCCAACTCCACTCAAGATTTATACTCCCTGGGTAGGAAATGGGGCCTTCCTGACCGCACTGCATTAGCCACCCTAATTGGCTCTCTTCCCATTCACAGTTTTGTAACCACAAGGCAGGCATGCAATGAAATCAAATTTCTCTTTCTGTGGCCAGCTTCTCACATAGGCAGCCTCCAGGTCTTCCACGACCGCCCATCACCTACCTGCCTCCCATCAGGCTGGTAAGGCCTGAGAGGCCAGAACATGACAAGAAGGGGGCAGATTAACCCCAGCTCTGTTGCGCTCTGACAACCCAGAATACACAGGATTAGGAGACAAAAGATTCTGTTCTAGCCCAGTTCCTTCTAACTGCTGACAGCACAACTTTGCAAACAAGTTACTTACACTCCCCTGCCTCAAATTCCCAACAATAAAAAGAAAATAGCATTACCTGTCTCACAGATTTCTTTTTAGGACTGGTTGATACAGACTCTTTTATTATTTCTCTACCAAATTCACCATCATTAAAATTGCTGCCATGATAACACTATCCTTCTTTCCTTGCCATTATTTTTATTTTAAAGCAGATTCCTGTCAGCATTAGAAGACTTTTTATATGCACAAAATGGAAATTATGGCCTTATATTTACATATGATTTTTTAAATTTTCTTAAATTGCAGTAAAAAATATATGTTTTATATAATTTGCTACCTTTACCATTTTTAAGTATACAGTTCAGTAGTAATAAATACATTTATATTCTTCTATGTTTTCTGCTCCCCTTCCCAGCCTCTAGTAACCTCCAATCTATTCTCTATCTTCGTGACAATCACTTTTTTACCTCCCACATGAGTGAGAACTTGTCTTCCTAAACTTGGCTTCACTTAACATAATGGTTTCCAGTTCTAGCTGCGGCAAATGACAGGCTTTCATTATTTTTTATGGCTGAATAACATTCCATTATCCATGTGATTTCAATGCCTGAGAACTTTCACAGAGTTCTCAACACAAGGTGTAGCTCAAAGCAAATACGTAGTAAATACTTTATGGAATATATATGTAAAAATGTACTTCTCAAAGTTTATGATGTGTTTTCACATGCACTACCCTTACTGAGTTCTTTCAATACTTTTGTAAGGTATATATTATCACGCACATTTTATAAGCAAATAAAACAGCTCAGAGAGGTCAAATGACTTACACAAGATTATATAAGTAGTCAAAGGTAAATTACTTATATAAGTCTTTGTATTAACACATCAAAGATCAATTAATATATCCTTAACCATAATTATTTTTAATAGTTGGCTTACCCTAGGTGGAGCCTCAATATTTGGCTTTAACCCTTATGAAAAGACTCACAAAAGTCCAGTGAGATAGTGCTACAGCTATTAACTATGACTTCTCCAGTGTACCAAGTAGTTTCAACCACCAAAAATACAGAAGCAGGTTCCTGGTAGCCTCCCTCAACCTCTGAGTCCGGGTATTCTGTAAACTAAGAACTTCTCCCAGGCAGTTTCCATCCATAGCCCACTTGCCAATGTTTCTGCTTGCCAACCAAAGAGTAGAATGCAAAGAAACGTTTTCATTGCTTCCCTTCCGCTAAAGACAAGATCTTGGATTTAGGCTTTAGCAATAAGGTCAGAGTACTCCAGGCTTATTAAAATAAGAGGGACAAAAATGTGCTTCCAAGTTAATGAGGACTCAGATGCCCAGTGGAATCCTGGGCACAGAGTAAAGGTAGGACTGCTAGATTAAGAGTCAAGAGACACAGATTTCAATATCCTCTAGACCAAATTTCTCCCCTAAGCACCAAATTTATATAAGCAATTATCCACAAGAAGGTCTTGCAGGTAGGATCCACTTTCTTCATACCTATACCTCTATCTTTTTTCTTTCTTCTAAAACACTTATTAAGTCCATCACTGAATCCTGTCAAATCTACCTGCTAAATATCTCTCAAATCTATCTACTTCTCTATATCTACACCATGCTATTACCTTAGTCCAAACCATCACACCTCACCTGGAATGACACAAAAACCTCCTAACTCATCTTATCCACTCTTACCTCCTTCAATCTGTTCTCCACATTGTAGCTGCAGTGACTTTTCCAAAATCTGTAAGTCTCCTTATATCAGTCCACTATTTGGTTCTAATCTGGTATAGTAACAAACTGGAAATGTCCCTGCTGAGCTAAGATGGGCTAAAAGTTAACCAAAAACAAAAAGAAACCATAGAATTGAAGGACCAACAGTTGGCAGTAGATACTTACCTCCTGTCCTGTGGCCACATCCATTGCAGTATACACGGTGCCTGAAGCACTGAACAACAGGTGGGAGAGAGGAGGAAAAAACACAGGTGTTCAATGAAGTAGTGTTTGTCAAATGCAACTCTACACACAATCTGGCAGTGTAAGTGTTAATAATAGCAGCAAAAATTATTCTCTCCTCTGCATCCCTCCTATTCTCATATTTAAGCAGAAGCATGTCATAGTGAAGAGAATACAGGCTCTAGTGGCCACAGACCTGAGTTCTAATCTAGACTTTCTATCTAGTATCTTCTAGCTGGGAGGGGTTAAATGTGATGATGGCTATTATTCATCCTATGTGAGCAATGGATGAGAATGCCAGGATTTTTTGTGGTTGCGTTTGGTTTAGGCCTCCTCATCCTCCGAGGTATGACCTTAACTGAGTTATTTAACTCAGTTTATTTTCCTCATTTGTAAAGCGAATATAAGAGTAGAAAAGAGAATTTAAATCAATTAGTTCATGTAAAGAACTTAGCCAATAGCTAAAATACAATAGGTTTTGTTTTTTAGACAGAGTCTCACTCTGTCACCCTGGGTAGAGTGCTATGGCATATGCTATGCATAGCTCACAGCAACCTCGAACTCCTGGGCTCGTGCGATCCTCTTGCCTCAGCCTCCCAAGTAGCTGGGACTACAGGCACTGACCACAACACCTATCTAGTTTTTCTATTTTTAGTAAAGACAAGGTCTCGCTTTGCTTAGGCTGGTCTTGAACTCCTGGGCTCAGGCAATTTGCCTGCCTCAGCATCCCAGAGTGCTAGGATTACAGGAGTGAGCCCCACTGTGCCCAGTGACAACAGGTTTTCAATATATACTAGTTTCCTGCTCCTGCTTTCTTCTCTCTTCTCCTCTACCACTTTTGGCAAATTGCTTTAAGTTCTTATGGCTTCAAACTTTTCATTTGTACAGAAGAATAAGATTAGATCTGTGATTTTCAACTGCAGGTCAGGTGAACTTCAGAATAGGGTAGGGGATGACACATATATTTATCAAAAAGAAGTATGGACTTCTAGGGTATCAGTGATGTCTCTTTCTTAATCTGGCTACTGAGTACATGAGTGGGTTCGTATTTGGGAATTCTTTGAATTGTACACTTCTATATGTTAACTTAAATAAAAATTTACATTAAAAACTATAACTACTAAAAAACTATAAAAACTTAAAGAATCACACTGAGTAATTAAAAATAATATCATAGGACCTTGCCCATTCTAATATCATAGGGCACTATGACCCTTTAATATAGTGTTTTCAACCACTTATCCTGTCAAAAGGTATGTAAGTTTTATTTTCTATAGTTTATATTATAAAGTAGGATTTTAGTTTTAGTTTTTTCAAACATAAAATATTAGACATACTTTTCAAACACATATGCTCCCAGAAAATTTGATACTTTCTCTACCCCACTCCCAAAGTAAGAATGACCCCACTAGACATGTATGAGTATGACACACATGTGTACATATATATATGCACATCCATACAAAGAGAAAGGAGTGAAATAAATGCCAGAATTAATTCTAAGAAAGTAATCATGTCCACTTAAATAACTAAAACTGTCATTTTATTCCTATAACCGTGAAACCTATATATTTGTAGGTATGTAATTTGCAACACATATTTGTAACCGTACATGTTGTGTATTAAGCATGTATGATACAATTGGAAAAAATTTGAAATTCTGATCTATTGCAAGAATATATTCTAGGTAAGCTCTGAGATTATGCTTCCCAGAGAAGTAAGGTCAATTCAGGGGGAAAGGTCACTTGCAAGTACACCTTCCAGGTAGAAACCATGCTCATCAGCTTCCTCACTCACTCTGCGGTTGGGACCCTAACTACATGCCTGGAAACCAGGATCATAAAATACTGGCTATCATATAAGGATGGAACTACCTCTACTGGGCAGTTGTTTCTTTGCTGCCTGCTCACCCGAGCCCCTAGCCGTCTTCTCCTATAAAGCTGATATTTGTCTTCCCATCCCTACCCCTCCCAGATCCTACTAGATGCACCATTCTTAAAGGATAAACATGCCCAAGCCTCGGGGGCCTGGACACTACGTCTGCATGACCATAAAGTTCTAGAAAGTTACTCGGACCTACTGGATAATGCTTGATTATTTCTACTTTGAACATACATATAATTAGATGTTGAATTCCAGGTCCAAAAGAATAATAATCTTTAGAGGACAGGGGGAAAAAAAGCAAGCAAAAAGCATAATAGCGCCAATTCATCATATTGGTGTAGCATTTATATTTTTTTAATTATGAAATGTGGAAACATCAGCGCAGATACTTCATAAATATTTCACTCTTCCCTTAGCACTAAAAGACCTGTCAAGTAAACAAGGAAAGTACATTTTGCAAATGTTAGCAACCCATAGGTCTCATACATCTGTAATTTTAAAATAAACATAAAAGTTTTAGAGGTAAAAGGCCCTCAATTCAGGCTCCTCTTCCTTAAATCTAAGATAAAGAAACTCAAGTCCAGAAAAGAAACCTAACTTGTCTACACTTGTCCATGTATATTTCTGCTACATCCTTAATATCTCAATTTAACTACATAAAGGAAATACCATCCACATTATGAGGTAAGCAAAATAATGTTAAGATGTTAAATACCTTATACCAATTATGTATATTAAGTATACCAAGTAAGTATTCACAAAAGTATATCTAGTAGGGAAAACACTGAAACCAGAAAAAAATAAGGTCCACTAAAGCCCAGAGTTGTTTTGAGAATTAAGTTAGACAGGATGCAAATAACAGATGTAAACTGTAGAATGCTGTACAAACATAACCTCCCTACACTACACAATCCTGTATCTTATTTTTCAGAAGTTCTCTGGTGCATAAGAAAATGGAAAACAGAAAATTTCAATGACTTCATTAACAACAATGCTTTTATGCCATTGACACCAAAAGCCTACTATCAGCCAGACATTTTTACTTAATTTTAGGTCTTTTAGTAGGACTTTAGAAATCTCATTATTTTCATTTATGTATAACTTTCTAAAGTAATTAACATAAGACTTAAGTGTACAACTTGATGATTTTAGAAACAGGTCACACTCACATGTGTACCACCAAGATCACACTCTCAAAGGTTCCCTCATGCAACTTTCTACTCAATATCCCCCTCCCAGAAGTAACAACTATTCTGATTTCTATTATCACATATTAATTTTGCTTATTCTTGAAATTCTATAAATGGAAGAGTATAGTATCTGTTCTTTTATGTCTGGCTTCTTTTGCTCAAAATAAATGCCACACGCCAGTCATGTACAACGTAACACTTCAGTCAACGACAGACCTCATATGTAACAGTGGCCCCTTAAGAGTATAATGGAACTGAAAAATTCCTATCACCTAGTGACATCAAGCTGTTTTAACATCATAGTGCAATTACTTTATTTTTTCATGAATTTAGTATAGCCTGAGTTTACAATGCTTATAAAGACTACAGTAATGAGCAATTACGTCCCAAGGCTTCACATTCACTCACCACTCACTGACTCACCCAGGCAAATTCCAGTCCTGCAAACTCCATTTATGCTGAGTATGCCATTTCATTTTTTTTTTTTTGCGAGAGAGAGTTTGACTCTCTCTCCCAGGCTACAGTGCAGTGGTGTGATCATAGCTCCCTGCAACCTAAAACTCCTGAGCTTAAGTAATCTTTCTACCTCTGCCTCCCAAGTAGCTAAGACTACAGGCATGTGCCACCATCCCCGGCTAATTTTGTTTTTTGGTAGAGACAGGATCTCACTATGTTGCACAGGTTGGTCTCAAACTGCTACCTTCAAGTGATCCTCCCACTTCAGCCTCCAAAAGCACTGGGATTACAGGCATGAACCACCATGCCCAGCCCCATGATTAAATTTTTTATACCATAATTTTACTGCACCTTTTCTTAGTTTAGATACAAATACTTGCCACTGTGTTACAGCTGCCTACAGTATTCAGTATGGTAACATGCCATACAGTTTGCAGCCATGGAGCAGCAGGATATACCACATAGCCTAGCTGTGTACCATCTAGGTTTATGTAACTGTACTGTATGAAGTTCATACAACAATGAAACTGTCTAATGATACATTTCTCAGAATGTATTCCCATTGTTATGTGATACATGACTGTATATTATAACTCTTTGTTTGCCTGTCTATCTCTTTCTCTCAACTTGAGGTCTTTGAAGGCTGAGATTGTCTCTGATTCATAGCTATATTCACAGTACTGAGCATACAAAAGAAACTCAGTTAAGATTTGCTGATTCCAGTACACTGAGGGCAACATACAACAGAGAAGGATGAATGCCAGAAGGATAAACTGTACATCCATCTAGAAAAACAGGTCCCATCACACTAGCAGAAGTTCTTCCATTTTATATTAGTGCTAGTAGGCCTCAGCACTAGGACAAACAGTGCTCATCTGGAAAGGCAGAGCTATAATTTGAGAAGATAGATTTATGCTAAGAAAATAAATGGTTTTCTTACTCTTACTGCAGTGATATTTTTAGTAACACAGTTAACTAGTGGCATATGTCTCATATTAAGCATAATTCTGGCAAATCTAAAGTCAGCCTAACATAATACCTCCAAATAGGTGAAGAGTGAGGTGGAGAAAGAACAAAGTTTATGAGAGGCAAAACAAAAGCAAAATAACATATGCCAGCACACATAATTTTAAGTTGTTTCTCCAGGGAAAGAAAATGCCCCTACTAACCCTTGTCCAATCTTCTCAAACCGTGTATATTTCTTCTTAGGATCGCCCACACTCACTATGCTCCCTTTGAAAGAAACAGAGACCATGAATCATTTTTATATAGATCAAGACACAAAGCAGGTCCTATGTTCTCCCAAGCCCTGGAGCTGGTAAGGATTAAAGAACTACCTCCAATCCTCAAAAAGACCTTAGCTCCTCCCTCCCCACAAGTCCCAACCAAAATTTTTATCTCCTGGACTGCTTTTATTTATAGTAATCTGTTCCATTTCTACTCCTAAAAGCCTTTAATTCATTTTTTAATTAATTCAGTCAATAAACATTTACTCATTTACTATGTACCAAGCCATATTTGAATGTTAGGAATAAATAGATAGATGAGACACAGTTAAGATAGTCCCTGGGGTATACAGAGAAGCAAGCATTAAAATTCCGTGAAAATATAACTGCTGTGATAAATGGCAAAGGGGTACAGAAAGGCACAAAAAACAGACTGCAAAGGCTTCAGAAAAGTGATACCCAGGCTGATTTTTTTACGAAATAAGTAGAGGTTAGCCAGACAGAGAAAACAGAGAAGTTTACTATAGGGAATACTTCAAGTGCAAAGACACAGAGGCATACCCATGTAAAACCCACAGCAAGCTCATTGGGTTTTACAACTTGTATTCTAGAGATGGGGAAACTGAGGCCCACAGAGAGAAGGGAAGATACTTCCCCAAGGTCACACAGCAAACTGGTATCAGAGCTAAGATTAGGAGTTTGATTTTTAGTTTCTCATCTGACATGCATTCCATTAATACTAATCTCTAGGACTTAGAACTTTTCAAATATATTACTTCACCTGATTTATAAGTGAGACAAATGTTAACACCCCTATTTAAAAGACAAGAAAAAGGAGCCCCAGAATAATAGCAGGAAATTGCTCCAAACACAAGTCAGTGGTAACTTTGACCCAAGTGTCCTAACTCCCAAGCCAGTCTGCTTTTCATAATTCTAAATATTATAGTTAAAAAAAAAAAAAAAAAGGGCAGCGCCTGTAGCTCAGTGAGTAGGGCGCCGGCCCCATATACTGAGGGTGGCAGGTTCAAACCCGGCCCCGGCCAAACTGCAAAACAAAGAAATAGCCAGACATTGTGGTGGGTGCCTGTAGTCCCAGCTACTTGGGAGGCTGAGACAGGAGAATCGCTTAAGCCCAGGAGTTGGAGGTTGCTCTGAGCTGTGTGACACCACGGCACTCTGCACAGGGCTATAAAAGTGAGACTCTGTCTTTACAGAAAAAAAAAAAAAAGTCTGATTTGGGGAATGAGACAACATACAGGAATAATTAGATGACTAGGTGACCAGGTAATTGGCTTTTCTTACTTGATCATTTTATGGGAGTTCCAGAAAAGAGCAATTTTTAAGAGTGAATTTTTTTTTTTAAGTTAAACAAGAATTATCAGGAAGACATAGAGAGCTGCTTAACTAAAGAACCAGAAACCATGCCTTCAGAAAGCAATGCCAGTTTGCAGATATGGCCAGATCAGTCTTAACAAATCCTTTTTAAAAGTAAGTAGGTACAGCGAATAAATTAAAGTCCTTGTCAAATGATTTTTCTAAGCCCACAGATCAACCTTACTTTTAATATTAATTCTTCTGCAGTTTACTGAAATACAGAAGCAAGTTCTGCTTGCTAAAAGAAAGTAAAATGGAAATTTCCACCTGACAGCAAGAGGCAGCATGCTTTACTTGCACAACAAAAGCTTGTGTTCTAATCTCAGCTCTGTCACTTTCTAGGTGTGTGATTTGGGGAAAGGCATTTGGCCTCCCTTAAATACCTGCAAAAACATAGCTTGTCTTCACAGGGTTAAAAAGGGAATTAAGTGAAAAAATAACTTAAGAAGATATTTTGTTCTTTGGTAGATAGAAGTTCATGAAATGCTTTGTTTCCCTTTCCTCTTTTCCTACAACCAAGATGGCAGTTCTGTCTTCTCCTAGGTCAATGGCAAATATTAATAACCAACCACAGTACTCTTTCCCATAAGGTATAGATAAGACTTCAATCTTTCTCAACACGGCATTCTAGGCTATTCACTAGATAAAAGCTACTTGTCATTTCTACAACCCATGCCTCGGAGTGAGGGGTGACCTGCCCTCGAAGTGAGCTATCCACACTTTCTCCCGTAACATCCCCATCTTACCGTGGCATCCAACCAGGGCTGAGAGACAAGGGAGGGAGATGCAGGGGTCTGGTGAGGAGAAGCACAGTCAATGGCTAAGCTACCAAACATGGCCAGCCAACCAGCCAGCCAGCCAGCCACATGGACCAAGCCAGGACCAGGATTGTTAGTTATAACAGCAGAATTTTAACATCGAGCAAAGAAAGGTTCAGAAAGCTACTAAGTCCTTACGTAATTTCTCCAAAATCTCTTCATCAGACATTTTAGGCTTCTTCTTCTGCTTCTCAGTATTCCTGGTCAAAGCATCTGGCGGAGTAGTGTTATTCTCAGTAGGTGAAATGGGAGATGTAGCCACATCCCGAGTTGGAATG
>CAUYRH010173844.1:0-16599 GCA_963574655.1 Perodicticus potto
ACATTGGTGCAATCATAGGGCAGAATGTGCTTCATATACAATCAGAAACATTTTGATCGTACTGTGAGAGATAGCCCTCATAGCATTTTCTTAATCACTATATAAAGACATTGATACTCTACATTTAATAAGTTTCACCTGCAGACTTCATGGCAAGGCTCTGACAGTCACCTGGAGCATTTATATCCAAATAGCTAAATGGCATAGACAGCTGAATACAAAGGGGGTGTTTTATGGATCAGGCTTACAAACGGCATACATCATTTTCACTCATATTCTTTTGGTCAAAACATAGTAACCTGTCCAATCTAACTAAAAGGAGGGTTCGGAAAATGTAGGTTGCATGTTTGCGAGGAGAAAATACATTGGTTGTCTCTACAGCATCAGTGTATGACTAAGTAATCTACAGCATAGATTCAGTAGAATATATCCTTTATGTTAGCATCATTATGATAGTATAATTTACCATATTTTTGATGACATGGTAAAAATCCACCTAAGTGCAATGTCTCTGCTCTCAGAGAGTGACATTAACATTTCTTTCTGCAGAATTTAAAAATTTGTGATCTTAACTTCATTGATCAGGACTTATTCTTTCCCAGTCAGAGTATTCCAAACTTCCATTTCTTTCACAGCCCACTAATTTTGGTCCTCCAATGCTGCACTGAATGTGCATTTTGCCTAACAACATAACTTCCATACTTTCCTTTGAGCGTGAATTTTCCTGTGCTACAGTAGTCACCACTACTTTGGTAATGGAATTTCTTATGCCTATGAAATTTGCTTCTTAAGAGGTAACCCACTCATCCTCATGTTTGCTTAAGTCAGAGAGTAACTTTTAACATATATATGAACTGAAGCTCCTATTGCTGTTTCTTAAGGATACATTCTTAGTGGCTCAACTTGAAGCATTGTGCCTTTGGGAATACAGTTTTTCCTGAGATATAAAATGTTCCCTATTTTAAATATGCATCTCTGCTACATGTTTTACTTTTATTTCATTAATATTCTCTTTTCCAGTGATAAACTGCTTTCATTTTCAGGAAAATTATCAGATATTCTAATTCTTTAATCTGTTTCTAAAGTTAGTTCTTTTATCTTCCACCATAATTGTGAGTTTTACTATTTCTTAGAATTGAGCCATTGTTTTTTTTTACTGTTGCTTTCTAAATCAGAAATTATGTTTTTGTTCTCTAAAATATTCTCTAGATTTTTTCGTAGGGTCTTTATATTTATTTATAAATATATAAATTGAACAATTCAATTTTTTTTTTTACAAAATTGAACAATTTTGGGTTCACTGAAATCAACCAGTGATACCAAAAAAGAAATTCCATTCCTTCTATCTTCTTGAGTTGAAAATGACACCAGTAAAATTATTCTGTCCTAATAATAGGTAAAACAAATTAGTCTCAATCTGTTATAGTCTCACCTCCTCATCTTTTCTCAGGCAGTGACTTCTTGTCCATATTGCTTTAAGATAAAGTTTATTTGGGGTTTATCTTATAAAAGTTCAATTATTCAAATATTAGCCAGTAACTCTTTGAATAGTTTCTAAAAATATTTCTGTTTTTACTCTCAAACATGTCCATATTGGAGAATTTAAAAGTCAAAATAGCAGACCATCTTTCAAATTGCAGTTCAAAATTTCAGTGGGTCATTTTCAGTTGATTTTATAACTAATCCCATATGCAACATTAATATCATTGTGACTGTTTGGTTTCTGATTTGGATAAAACATATGGTAAACAGTAATGTTTACCTCATGGAGTCCAAACTAGATGAGGGTGAGAAAAGTTGACAAGTTTCCTGCTTATTTGGAATCATAACTCATTAATATGTGACTAAACTGTAATTTTCTGATAAATACAGGGTGTGCCCATTGGCATCATTGATGAAGTCCTTCTTTAGACATGCAGATGGAATTAAATATACTCTTCTTCACACCTCCACGAATTCTGCACAAATCTAGTAAGAGTGCCCATGATAAGTTATTACATTGTTTCTTTTCTTTTCCTTTTTCTAGTGTCTTTGCCATGGATAACAGTAGTATCTAAAAATTTATAGTAGATTGGTTCTTATTAAATCAAAATAACTTAAACGTATATTGCATTAATAATTATTATGTGAGCTATTTAAGTATTTTTACTTGACTTTAGATTAAAAGGCAAACTCTTGATTATAATATAAACTGTCTAGTAGTATCTATGCTTGCCTTCTCTAACATCTTGAAGAAGAAATCTGGAATAAGGGAATGGGCTATTAACTTTCTCATCTTCTTACAGCATTTTTTTCTGGGGGTAGGCCACATAGTACCTAGGAGGGAAGTTAAATCCAGATACATGCCTGCATAATTATGTGCTATAATAATCAGATGTAAGAGTATAGAAATAGTACATATATAGAATTGCTGATGCCACGCAACTGCAGATTAATTTCCAAAAGTTTTCCTGATCAAGGCTAGGAGAAGATGCATAGCCTTAGACATATCAACCATGAGGTCTGGAAATTGTTTACTCGTCAGAGTCACTGATAACTAGCATGCATTGGAACTCTCTCCTTACAATAACACCTTTCTGTCTAGACAGAAACCACTGTCAGACTTTGTACAATGACAGCTCTGGTGGCCAGTCCAGAAAAAGAGTTCCAAAATTGCTTTGAAGGGTGTACTGGGCACTGGTTTCGGTGCTGAGTTTCCCAAGGGCAGTATATGTAAAGTTAAAATGGTAATATTCAGGAATGAGGTATGTATCTAAGCATAGATACTATTATGATGAGTCCCTAAACTTAAGTGTTCACAAATTTCAGAATAAGGCTCTTGTGCATTTTTATATTAATTGCATTATGCAAAACATTGTAAAAACTTCCTTTGGCTTTGAAGATAATGATGGTTGGACATAGGCTGATGGAATAATTTAATTTGTCACTATAAGTGCTTGGCTCAAATACGCTTTCTATAACCCAAAGATAAAAGTAGTCTATGAGCATCATCATTTCCCTTTTTGCTCCCTTTTCTCTCTTTCCTTTCTTCCTCCCTGGCTTCCTTTCTTCCTTCTCTTTAATTTCATTTGGTTATTGAATTGTTGAGAACTAATAAAGATGCCATAGCATTTCCAGACAGGACACTGCAGAGTCTGAGAGAACCTAGGCTGCTTTTATGGCTTCTGCCTCTCCTCCTTGTCCTTCCTTTTCTTCTTCTTTTCTTTTTTTCTTACTCTCCTTGTCTCCTTTTTCTCTTCCTCAATTAATAGCATAAATAAAATAAAAATCAAGAATGAAATCTCATTTACAATAGCTGCAAAATTAAAGGAAAATACCTAAAAATGAGTTTAATCAAAGAGATGAAAGATCTCTGCAAGGAAAACTAAACACCAATGAAAGAAATTGCAGATGACACAAACATGTAGAAAACATCCCATCTTCATGGATTGGAAGAATTAACACTGTTAAAACGACGAATCTGCCTAAACCAGTATACAGGGTCAATGAAATCTCTATCAAAATACCAACATAATTATTTCCCAAATTAGAAAAATCATTCTAAAGTTCATATAAGCTTAAAAAGAGCCCAAGTAGACAAAGCAGTATTGAGCAAGAAGAACAAGGCTGGAAACCTCACCTTGCCTGACCTTTAATTATACAAGACTCTTCTAGTAACCCAAACTGCATGGTATAGGCATAAATTGAACACTTAGAAAAATGAAATAGAATAGAGAACCCAGACATAAAGCCACATACTTACAACCAACTGCTCTTTGACAAGATCAACAAGAACATGCATTGGGGAAAGTATACCCTTTTCAATAAATGCTGGGGAAACTGGAAAGCCATATATGGAAGAATGAAATTGGACCCTTACCTCTCACCATATGCAAAAGTTAACTCAAGATGAATTAAAGACTGTAATATGTGACCTAAAACCGTAAAATAAAACCTAGAGAAAACTCTTCTGCACGTAGATCTAGGCAAAAAAATTATGTCTAGAACCTCAAAAGCACATACAGGCAACATAAACAAAAATAAACAAATGGACTTAACTAACTAACCTACAAAGCTTCTACACAGCAAAAGATACAATCAAAACAATAAAGAGATAATCTGAAGTATGAGTGAAAATATTTGCAAACTATGCATCAAACAGGGACTGATATCCAAAATTTACAAAAAACTCAACAATAACAAAATTAACCCTATGCAAAAGTAGGCTAAGGACAGAAATAGACATTTTTCAAAAGAAGAAAAACAAATGGCCAAGAAGCATATGAAAAAATGTTCAGTGTCACTAATTATTAGATAAATGCAAATTAGAACCATAATGTGATATCATCTTACACCAGTCAGAATGATTATTACTAAAAAGACAAAAAAATAACAGATATTGGCAAGGATGTGGAGAAAAGGAGGAATGCTCCTTTGTCAGCATAGGTACAGTATACCAAGTATTGTCTCAATAGCTTCATTGATGCAGAGATGATTAATTAATTATGTTCATTGGTACACACATAATCCAGCAGTACTGTTAGACTGGTAGGGCCTAAGAAAACATAGATTTTTGTAACATTTATTTGAGATTCTTATCTACTTGACTTTGTAGCTAACCCTTCCCTTAGCTGAGCAGATACTAGGTTTGTACTTTATTGAACAGAATTTTACTGTTTGGAAAGGAAAGAATAAGTAAAGTAAGTAAAAACTCTGAAGCAACTTTAAGCTAAGGAATTTAATTTGATCTTTCAGTCCAAAGGCAATTTGGCAGCCAGCAGCATGAACCTGTTCATCAGTGAAGAAAGCGGGGTAGGCATGGATAACAACATCTAACTGTTAGGTCAGCAGTGCTGACCTCTGAATGATCATCAACAGCACAACTTGTAGAGTGAGACAATCATGGGTCAAACGTTTGCCAATCATCCACCAGCTCTATGGCCTGGGATACTTTTCTTAAACGTCTCAGGTCCGGGTTTCCTCCTCTTTTGAATATGAATGAACATTGTGACCTTTCAATGGAGATTTAAAAAATACTATGTGTGTTAAAAAATGTCAACCACTGTTGTTATTTACTGCTATTATTATTTCTGTTGTTATTTTCATTATCATATCAGCAATATGCTACAAGAAAATAGAAAACTGCAACTATTTCATGGTCCCTGATGCAAAGATAACAAATTCAAAGAGTTTACAAAAATGGACTTTCAAGGGGGAAGAGGATCCAGGGTAAATCATATATGCATGAAGTGAATATAAAATGGAAAGTTTTTTTTTTTTTTAAGTCAGTTAAGAGAGCACAACTTGAGAGAATAACAATTTAATATAAATCACTTTTAAACCTCATTATGAATTAAGTGCTTGGAATTTTTTTCTTTATAATTTCTAGAATGAAGAATTGTTATGATCTTTTTGCTGATAAGCACACTGAGGCTAAAGGTGAATATTTAACTTGTTGAAACCCCTAAGAAATAACAGGTAACACATAGTTAAAACCCCTATGTCTAGAAGCGAAACTAGTGCTTTTGTCAGCCCTCATGTAGGAAAAGACAGGGGTAGATTTATGCACATAGCTGTGTTTCAATTGGGACAAAATTTATGTGGTGTGGGCAAATGTGTGTGTCTCTGTGTGGATATAAGTTTAAATCTTTTGACACGTTGATCAGTAGGAATTTAAGGTATGTTTTAATGAGTGGAAGTTTCCCTAAATATATACTGCTTGAAAACTAATTTTTTTTATTAATTGAGTTGCCCAGCTATACTGTAATTACATTGTGAATAAGGAAATAATCATTGACATATAAAGTTTTGTTCTGGCTGATTTAAATGGCCACTCAACATGTTAATATTTGAAAAGGAAATATACAACTCTAAAATAATTAGAAGCTAAAATAAAACTAATAAGGAACCAGAAATTTGATTGGAGTGAAATTACTATATATGAATATATATATATTATATACATATATATAGTATATACATGAACACATTAGTATTACTTTTAAGACAAAGTTTTTTTAGTCACAAATTATGCAAACAACTAAGAAGACTTAATTTTATTTGATATAAAATAATGTATATTTTATTTAAATAGTTATTAATTGGAATTGATATATTTAATATAAATATTTTATACAAATAATAAAGTAAACCCCATAAATAAACTAGTAGCAACACAAAGTAAAATGTGTATATTCTGTATTTTCCTCAAAAAAAATTCTGTATTTCCAAAATTATAACTCTGTAGGTTCTTCATGCATGTCAGATGACAGGGGAGTAGGATGTCATAATATTAGGACATGCTAATTTATTTATTTATTTATTTTTAGAGACAAAGTCTCACTTTGTCACCCTCAGTAGAGTGCTGTGGTGATATCACAGCTCACAGCTACCTCCAGCTCTTGGGCTTAGGCGATTCTCTTGCCTCAGCCTCCCGAGTAGCTGGGACTACAGGCACCCGCCACAACGCCCTGCTATTTTTTTTTTTTTTTTTGTGGCAGTTTGGCTGAGACCGGGTTAGAACCCACCACCCTGGGTATATGGGGCTGGCACCCTACTCACTGAGCGACAGATGCCACCCCAAATATGCTGCATTTTTAATTCCTTCTTTTTCTCCTTCCTTTGTCCATAAATGTTAGACTTAATTATATGTGTATTATAATTAGATTGATTTTAAGTTCATTTAAAATCTCTGTGAGATTACCTGTATTCAATAAAAGTGTTATTAATTTACACGATATAAATTATATTCTTAAAATTTTTGTCATGATACTATATTACCAAGAAACAAATAAAAGATAATTAGTATTTTCATAGAACTTCCAGCTTTACTCTTTTCTAATGGAAGAGTAAAAAATGGAATGGAAGGAACAAATTGTCTGTTTTTTTTTCCCCTATACTATTAGTATCAACAATGAAAAATCTCATCATATATTTATATCTAAACATTCTAGAAAGAAATTTAAGGCCAGGTGCAGTGGCTCAGGCCTGTAATCCTACCACTCTGGGACAAAGAGGCAGGTGGATTGCTTGAGCTGAGGAGTTTGAGACCAACAAGCAATAGGGAGATCCACCTCTACTAAAAATAGAACAATCAGTGTTGTGGTGGGCCCTGTAGTCCCAGCTACAACAAAGGCAAAGGCAAGAAGATCGCTGGAGCCCAAGAATTCATGGTTGCTGTGAGCTATTAAAGGAAGGAAGGAAGGAAGAGAGGGAGGGAAAGAAAATACTAGAATTTCTCACTACCTAAGAAGAGACACTGCCATACTTGCACAATTAAAAAAAGTAAATAAAAGGCTGTTTTCTTGAAACATGCTCCTGTCATTCTTCAAGACCTAAGTGGTGTCAGAAGGATAGGAATAACAGCATTTTAATTTAGCTTTATGTGATATGCAGTCAATGGCTAAGTTACCAAAACCACTCTGGCTCTCTACTAACATGGCATTTTGCCAATGGATTGTTCTATTAGTTGTGCTGGTCTCAAATTATTTTCAGAAATAAATGCAGAGGATTTTTGTGAGTTTAGGAAAGTCTTGAATGTACATATAATTTGTTTTATTAGGAAGATATTATAACCATAAATATATTTTTATTTGAACATTTTTATTATATAGTGAGAAAAAAATTCTACACACCCTCAGCTTACTGTCTGAATTAACACTACATTGCCTCAGCTTTATTCACAAATGCAATTCCATTGTCTTCATCTATATCAATTTGTTATTCCAGACAAATTCATGCTCAGGTAGACAGCGGTTGTAAACCACAGTATAGTTTGTTTCAGGGACTTCCTAAATAACCCACTAAAACATATGTAAGATTGTCCAAATTTGTTAGTAGATAACATCAAACAACTGTTTACTCTTCAAGCATTTGAAATTTTCAATTGCTGTATTCACCAAATCTGAAATATTTTATCATATTTCTTACTCAATCTTAATCAAATTCCTGCACTGAAAGATCTACCTTAAAGCAGAACCCAAATCCTCATAAATATTCCCTAGTAATACTAAAACGTTGACAAAATAGTACTCTCCTTTACTGAAATATGCATTAAACTCAGGTTTGATTTAGCAACCTGCTATCTTGGTGGTGTTTCTGAGAAAACACCATTTGGTAAAAGCTTAGTCGTATTTTCTACTACCATGTGTATAAAATATCATTGCAGATAAACAAAACTGCTTTAGCTTGCATAATTCTAAGAAAGAGGTTATTAGCAGGATTTCTGTGTGATGTTCCTCCTGTATGCGTGTTTTCACTCCCTGTCTGCAAATTATTATTAACATTTTTATTATAGTTTGATTTATATGCTGTACCTCAAGTTGCAGATTATAATTAGAGAACATTTTAAAATTATCACATTATTTTTGTATTACAACCATGAAGGCTAGATCTAGAGAAGATACCTTCTCCCAAGGTCATAAAGCAAATAAAGGAAAAAGCAGGGACTCAAATCCAGGCATTTAGACCACTGCATCTGTTATAGTTCTCCTAAAACAGGTGGTAGGTGTCATTTTCCATCTGCGGAATTAGTCCCCCACAAAATTACTTTTCCCAAGTTAAAACATTTAATCATAAAGAACATAGACTCAGGGGTTCCACAGATAAAATTTAAGAATCCTCACTTAAAATATCTAATCCAAGGACACCATGCCACTTCTGACATGGTTTGCAATAGAGAATCTGATGTGACTATTAACTTCACCCCTCTATTAAGTGTTTAATGGTTAGAGTATTAAGTCCATATTTTTATCTATATAATTTCCAACTTGAGAGAATTCTGCTGTTTGTTATTACATTCTATAAAATGAAAACATATTGCAAAATGATGTCATACACAATCAAACTTGACTGTATCATTTGTCCACAATGGCTTGTATTTAATATTTTCCTAAAATTAATTCCTTAGGAAATAATCATGTCTGTGTAAAAGAATAAGGCAACAACATTCCTGCTAGGAAACTAGGAAATAGCAAATACAAAACAAAAACAAACAAATAAAAGAAAAACACTTCAAATATGAATTACAGTAGAGCTGCCTGACATAGTTCATGAAATTCTATAGCAATTACTTCTCGGCAACTGTTAAATGAAGGAGAAAGAACACTGGCTGCAGCTCCTTCTAATACTAATTCTAGTTTTTAATTATTAAAACCAACAGAAAGTGATTTATTTCTGACAAGATAATGAATGAACATATTGTGTACTACCTTCTGTATATGGGTTGGAAAAATGAAAAATGGATAGATACCGTGATCATTAAGTTTTTATAAATATTGTGTTTGTCAAGAGAATTTCTCCTTATATTTGAATTTCTTCAAATGTGTAGTATTAAATGGCACTATCCAGGACTTTATGGAAATGCCAAATATAGACATTCCTACAAGGTGATTGTTCAATGCAAGAACATTTGTGTTGTTTAATGGGAGTTTAAGGAAATAAGGCCATCCCTATTTTCCATTAGAGGGACATCTTGAAAAGTGACTGAAGATAAATTATGAAATGCAATAAAAAGATACATTAGTGACAATCTGTAAGGTAAAAACTGTCTTTAAAGATATCCAAACAATTTTTGACCATGCATAGTGGCTCAAATATGTAATCTTAGCAATGAAAGAGGCTGAGGCAGGTAGATTGCTTGAGCTCAGGAGCTTGAGATGAGCCTGAGCAAGAGAGACCCCATCTCTACTAAAAATGGGGAAAAAAAAAAGACTAGTTTGGTGTGGTGGTGGGTTCCTATAGTCTCAGCTACTTAGGATGCTGAGACAAGAGGATTGCTCAGGCCCAAGAGTTTGAGGTTACTGTGAGCTATGATGCCACTGCACTCTACCCAGGGCAACAGAGTGAAACTCTGTCTCAAAAAAAAAAAAAATGGTAATCAAACATTTAAAACTAAGTTTCCCCTACTGAATCAGAGTATGAGCTCTTTAGAGAACTTTCTCTTAAATTAAAAATTATACAGTATTTTCAGATTGTGGAGATATTTAATTTCTGGAACACAAAAAACATACTTCTTATTTCAGATTTTTCTAATTGTGGCTACATAGTAGAACAAAAGAGGTAGCACTTTAGGTGAAGATATATTACAATTTTATAATCAGTTTATGTTCCAGTAACTTCTCCAGCAAAGTGCTTTTTTCTATCTCCTAGAAAGGACAGATGATTTTTCCTTGGCTAATACAGTAGACCTCCTAATGAGCGGCACAGACCACTCTGATTATCTTAAAACTATAAATAAAAAAACCACCTGCACGTAGCCTATCAAAGGCACACACAAGAATAATTGCCCAGAGGACCAGATTTAGAAAATAAATGTGAGGAGACATGTCCTAGGAGGACAAGAAACAAAAAGCACTCTAATTATCTTATAAATAAAATGGAACAATTCATATAATCCTACTTAAAACTAAAAACATGCATAAATACACAGGAACGTGCACACACACTGAGCTTAGTTGTCATTGATTAGTTTATCTGAAAGCGGTCATATAATGTAACCTTTAATTTATTCTATTTTCTTTACTCCATGATACATTATGGAAATTCTTCCCCTCCAGGTTTTCTGATATAGCTCTAATACTTTCTTTTCTCAATGGCTACATAGTATTTCATGTACCATAATTTATTAATCTACATTCCTTTAGATGGGTAATTTCTTTGATTTTTGGCCTAACGATACCTCTATAATAAATATCCGTGATCCTTGAGTGCAGGGTGGACTACTAAAGGGATGGGTGCCAGACATCCCGGGACCCCTGTGGCTTGCTGCTGTGGGCTCTTTGGGGTCCAGGTACAAGATTCCGCACCTGCCTCAGCTATGGCCACAGTGGGTCAAATGTAGCCCAGGCCAACCATCTGAGGGGTGCAAACAATGAGCCTTATCGGCGTGCTGTCAACTCTGGAGAATCACTCAGTTCAAGAATTGTGGCAGTGGGGCTACTTCCACCTAGATTTCACAGGATACCGCAGAGACCTCTGGTCCAGACACTGACCTGGCACAGGGTGGAGCCTCTGCAGAGGGTCCCAGTAGGACAATGCCCCACACAGTCTGTGTCTGGGCTGACCCAGAGAGTCCCCACTGGGATAATACTTAGTGGAGCCATGGGAACGGGCCACCCCTAAGACCTAAGTACGGTGGAGTCACCAGCACATAGTGTCAGCCTGGAAAGATGCAGGCAAGATTTTTTTTTTTTTTTTAAAGACAGACTCTCACTCTGTCACCCTCGGTAAAGCATGGTGGCGTCAAAGCTCACAGCAACCTCCAGCTCTTGGGCTTAGGTGATTCTCTTGCCTCAGCCTGAGGAGTAGCTGGGATACAGGCGCCCGCCACAACGCCTGGCTACTGCATGCAAGCAATTATAACATGTGAGAGCTGAAGTGTGGGCTTCACCCAGCAAAGCAGTGGAGGTGGTGCTTCCTGGGGCTTGGGAGCAGAACCCCAACCTCAGTGTGTCCAGAAGGCAAGATCTGGAGTCAAAGAGGATTATCCTCAAACCTTAAGATCATGGGTAGTTTACCCTGTTGGATTCTAGGCCTGTTTAGGACCATGGACCAATTTCTCTTTCCTATCTATTACTTTGAGAATAGAAACATCTGTCCCATGCCTGTCCCACCACTATGTTTTGGAAGCACATAAAATGTGTGATTTCATAGATGCATAGCTGAAGGGATATTTGCCACAGTACTATGCTGCCTTGAGTCTCATACACAACTGACTTAGATAAGACTATGGACCTTTAGACTTTAGAGTTGAGGCTGGAATAGTTACAGCATTTTGGAGCTGTTGGGATGAAATGAATGTATTTTCTGTGGGAGAAAGACACAAATTTGGGGGGGGGTCAAGGTGGAATGCTATGTTTTAAATGTGTCCTCTCTAAAATTCAAGCATTATTAGTGTGGTATATTATGAGCTTCGGCCTTTTAGAGGGGACACATTCAGAACATAGCAGTTATTTAGCAAAAGCTTAAGCCACTGAGGCAGTGAACTAGTAAAAATAGGATTTATTTTAATCTACTGCATCTCAATTTCAGAACTATAGACATTTTGGCTGGGTCACCCTTTGTCCCTGGGAACTGTCCTGGGTGTTGTAGGATCTTTAGCGGCATCCCTGGCCTCTCCCAGCAGCAGCCCTCACCCACTGGTGATAAACCAAAAGGTCTCTAAACATTTCCAAATGTCCTCTGGGGATCAATTGAGTTCTCTCAATTGAGAATTGTTAGTTGATTTAATACAAGAAAATAACATTAGAATTTGAAAATTTCCCTTAAACTGTTAAGCCTGTGTAACCCAAATTACGTAGTTTTTAAGGTTAGGTATTTGTTAATTTTTATAACAGCTCATTAAGTAAAAATCTTATAGCAATGCACCTCTTTTGAAACAAGCAAGTAGAACAAACAGATAATACTACTGCACTGATTTTGTACAGATTTTCATTTTCAACCACTTTTTTTTATTTCTTTCTCCACAAGGTATTTGTAGAAAAGATTCAATTTTAAAAGCAAAATCACAAGCATGAATAATTTGAGTAGCTTTGGCTTGAAAGGTTGCCACATTTGAAGGATTTATAGTTAGAAAAGGCAGAAGACTAGTAACTCTGGAGTCTATCATCAGCAGAATTTTAATAAAATTTGGCAATGCTTCTCACCAAACACCCAGAAGTCTCCATTCTATTGTAAGGTAGAGAGAGACTCCATGCAGAGAGTTTTACACAATTAAACATTTATGATGAATGCTGGATTTAAAGAGAGTTTTATTTCATAATTAATTTTGTTATATTTAAATGACATGCAAAACCAATGTAAATATTATATGCATGAATTTATATCTATGCACATATATATGAACAGCATGGAGAATCATATAATTATCTTTGAATATCTTTCTATATATAATCAATCAGCAAGAAACAATTTGTTGAACCACTAATATGCTTAAATCATAATGATAACTGCTGGTGGCATAGGAAAAATGAAGATACAAGAAATAAGATGAAGATCCAATAAATTATGTGACAGACTTTGTTTCCAAATTCCTTATATAATATCGAGCCTATGATAAATGTGTTAAAGATATTGTATACTGGCCTTTATTAAATATCTAATGAACAGGTCACTCAAAAGTCTCAACATGGAATCCTTTTAGATGTCTTATAAGTGAATATTGTTTGAGAAAATAAATGTGACCATAACATGTAATCTGTAATCCTACATATGTATCTGAAATTACAGTTCTATTATTCTCAAGTCATTTGAGCTGTCACGTTTAAGCATTTTTTATCTTTATGTTGTATTCTCTATTGTAATAAATGTAGACAATTGGCTACTAAATAAAGTTACATATATATGTATATATTATGTGTGTTCAAATTAATATTCCACTTTTCTATATGTACAGTATATTGCTTAGTGCATACAGCCAGGTTTTTTAACAGTGCCACATTTTAATGAATTCAGATAAAGAAGTTGGCTCATAAACAAATTTAATATCTTTTGGGTGTGGGATGTCTCTTTTTTGTTTTATCATCCAGAATTTTAATTAATATATGAATTAAAATGCATTAATAATGTTGGTGGAATTTCTTTCTGCAGTAGGTCTTTGGTTTCAGAGCTTTGAAGAATGAACCCATGGACCACAGATTAGTGGTAAGATCAGATTTATTAGACAGAAAGGAATATAGAAGAAATAAAAAGCATCAGACCTTCCAGCAGAGAGAGAAAGACCCTCTCTCCCGTGGAGTCTTTTGTCTAGGGGTTATATACTGTTTCCTAAAAAAAAAGGAGATCTTGGGAGTTGCATTTGGTCAGGACTTGGCAGACATCAATGTTGGTGAGTATATTAACAAATGAATGCAGTCCTTCTAGTTCAAGGCAAAACAGCAGACCCACTTCAGAAGAGGCCTGACTTACATGAAATTGTCCATGCCTAGGAGACTTACATGAAGTTTCTCAGGACCAGGAAACTGGGGTCCCTGTCTAGCTCTGAATGGGGATCCTTGGATCAATAAGATGCTTCTTAGAAAGAGTATTTCAGAATTTCTATTTTTGACTATGAAAGTTCTAAATTTTTATGTACAATAATTTTTAATTAAAATACATTGAATAAGTAATAATTATGTCAAGAGAAAATTTCAAAATAATTATTTGAGTACCCCACACATGCATAAATGTATTCATGATCTATATGCATATGACTTAATAAAAGGAAAAAAAAAGAAAAAGAAAATGACTATAGAATAAAGAAATAAATGAAAAATTGGTTTTTATTTCAAAATGTCACCTGAGAGCCTCCAGCAGATTTTATATACAGACAACATAAAAGATGAAAATTCAAGCCTAAATTAAGACCAGTTGTAAACCCATTACCAAAGTTCAGCAAGGTGCTATGGGTTGTTTTAGCTGGATCGTACACATATTGAAATGACGTTAGAAACTAGGATGCAATTCATTCCACTTTCTCTCTGTACATCATCTGCAGTAGAAACACAAAGATTTAACAAAAAATCATAGTGGCTTGGTGCCAGTCACATAAACCAAGGCTAGAGGTTTCAAACCCACCTCGGCCTGCTAAACAACAATAACAACTGCAACCAAAAAATAGCTGGGCATTGTGGTGGGCGCCTATAGTTCCAACTGCTTGGGAGGCTGAGGCAAGAGAATCACTTAAGCTCAAGAGTTGGAGGTTGCTGTGAGCTGTGATGCCACGCGCTCTACACAGAGCAACATAGTAAAACTCTGTCTCAAACAACAACAACAACAACAACAACAACAACAACAACAAAACATAGCCTTTATATTGACTCCTGGACCAAATAAACTTTGGTCACTAAAAACCATCTCCTTGTCTCCTTTGCCTTCCTATACATATGTATCCCAGTGAAACAGGAAAATATCTGGAAACACACAGTACAAGATGTGCATGGGTGCATCCAGGACCGCAGATGTATAAACACCTCTGTAGTGTAATTTCTACAGCAACCACGAGGCAGAAAAGAAGCATAATTAGAACTGTTGCAGATAATTGGGGTGACATTAATTAGTCATTTATTTATGAGCTCAAGATTAAGCATTGGAGAAAACAGTCTGTATTTCAGACCAACAGAATTACGTTAGATCAAAGACTGCTATAGAAACTTGGAACTGGCATGAAGGCATTAGGTATGTGCCTGTCATCCCACTAGACCTAATAAAGAGATTTGATCACTGTTTACTGATTGCAGGGTTTTGCCAAGGGCAATAATCACACCCTGTTTACTACACAGATTATCTCAGAGCACTAGTCTAGTGAATGATGAGAAAACAGAAAAAAAAATACAATATATAGCTTGTGAAAAATCAATATTGAGATCGAGAATAAAGGCATGTCATCACAAGTACACTAAGTTGGAACAGATAACTAAAGATAATTTACTGTAAGAACTATATGACATTTAAAAAGTTTTTGGTATAAAATAAAAATAAGTGAAGACATGGCCTTTGTAGAAAATCATAAGTTAAAAGCAAGGTGAGGGGGAAAGTAAATGGATGAAATGAAAAGGAGACAGGTAAGATAAGGAAGAATACCTATCAAGTTACAAAAACAAAAATCAAAATATTAAAATCTCTTTAATATGAAGAACTAACATTTAGTTCTTGTATCTTGACTTCGAACGGAAACACTCCCGTCTTTCTCTGAACATCTTCAGTTAAAAATCCAGTTTAAAAAATTATGGGATAGTGCTTGATAGGGGGGAAAAGAAATTAACCAAACTAAAATCATGATCATCATCAGTGATATGATTAAAAATTTTTTCCTATAAGGAGTTAATCACATCAAAGAAAAATAATGCAAATCTTGACGTATTTCTATATTTTAAGAAGCAATCATTACAAAGCCAAATGTTGTTAGCTATATAGACATTTTAAAAATGTTAAGTTGCTTACAAAGAAAAATACAAATTTCAGATGGCAAGAGACTTATGATTATCTCTCCATGTCAGGAAAAAAAATAGTTGAAACAAAACCATAGGAAAATATTATTTTTATGCTAATAATTTTTCACCAAACAATATTTTTGTCAAGTATGAAAGGAACAAAAGTGAATTTTTCAGATGGGGGAAAAAATGTCCATCAAGAAATAAAATGTCAAAGTGAATTAACAGGATATTTATGATAATAAAGTAATAATAAGGTAACTATAAATATCGCAGGACTTTTTTCATTAATACTGAAGTAGAAGCTCAAAAAATAGTCTTTCATTGAGCAGTGCCTGTGGCTCAGTGGTAGGGCACCAGCCCCATATACTGAGGGTGGCAGGTTCAAACCTGGCCTGGCCAAACTGCAACAAAAAATAGCCGGGTGTTGTGGCGGGTGCCTGTAGTCACAGCTACTTGGGAGGCTGAGGCAAGAGAATTGCCTAAGTCCAGGAATTGGAGGTTACTGTGAGCTGTGATGCTGCAGCCACTCTATGGAGGGTGATGAGGTGAAACTCTGTTTCTAAAAAAAAAAAATTAAAAATAAACCAGTGCAAAGGGTAAAAGTTCATTTTTAGTGCTTTCCTTTTCTCTCTCTGTTTCCTACCATCTTGTTTATCTTCATCTGCCTCAAAGGTATGCTCATCTGTCTCGAATAGGGTAGGCCCATCAT
>CAUYRH010173845.1:0-10204 GCA_963574655.1 Perodicticus potto
CTCAGGATATAAAATCAATGTCCACAGATCAGTAGACTTTGTATATGCCAATAACAGCCTATAACAACCAAGATGAGAGGCTAATGGACACAACTCCCTTCACCATAGCTTCAAGGAAAATGAAATACCTAGGAATATACCGAATAAAGTAGGTGAAGGCCCGCTATAAAGAAAATTACAAAATCCTAAGAAAAGAAATAGCAGAGGATATTAAAAAATGGAAGAATATACCATGCTCATAGCTGGGAAGAATCAACATCATTAAAATGTCTATACTTCCCAAAGCAATCTACTTATTCAATGCCATCCCTATTAAGACACAAACATCGTACTTTCAAGATATAGAAAAAATGATTCTATGTTTTGTATGGAATCAGAAAAAAACCCATATAGCTCAGGCAGTTCTTGTAATAAAAACAAAGCTGGGGGCATCACCATACCAGATTTTAGGCTGCTGTACAAAGCCATAATAGTCAAGACAGCATGGTACTGGCACAAAAATAGAAACATAGACATTTGGAGTTGAATAGAAAACCAGGAAATGAAACTAACATCTTACAACCACCTAATCTTCGATAAACTAAGCAAGAATATCCCTTGGGGGAAAAACTCCCTATTCAATAAATGGTGCTGGGAGAACTGGATATCCATCCACATGTAAAAGACTGAAACTGGACCCACACATTTCTCTACTCACATAAATTGATTCAAGATGGATAAAGGAATTACATTTAAGGCATCAAACAATAAAAGTCCTCAAAGAAAGTGTAGAAAAAACCCTGGAAGAATGGCCTATGGAAAGACTTCATGAAGAAGACTGCAATGGCAATTGCAACAACAAAAATAAACAAATGGGACTTAATGAAACTGAAAAGCTTCTGTCCAGCTAAGGAGACAACAACCAAAGCAAATCAGCAACCTAGACAATGGGAAAGGATATTTGCATATTTTTAATCAGACAAAAGCTTGATAACTGGTATCTACAGAGAAGTCAAATTAATCCACATGAAAAAAGCCAACAATCCCATATATCAATGGGCTAGAGATATGAATAGAACCTTTTCTGAAGAAGACAAGTGAATGGTTAACAAATATATGAAGAAAAGCTCATCATCCCTAATTATTAGAGAAGTGCAAATCAAAACCACCCTGAGATACCATCTAACCCTAGCAAGAATGGCCCACATCGCAAAATCTCAGAAGTGCAGATGCTGGCATGGATGTAGAGTGAAGGGAACACTTTTACACTGCTGGTGGGACTGCAAACAAATACAACCTTTTTGGAAGTAAGTGTGGAGAACCCTCAAAGAACTCAGGCTGGACCTCCCATTTGATTCAGAAATCCTATTACTGGGCATCTACCCAGAAGGAAAAAAAAATCCTCTTATCATAAGGACACTTGCACTAGATTTTTTATTGCGGCTCAATTTACAATCGCCAAAATGTGGAAACAACCTAAATGCCCACCAACACATGAATGGATTAGCAAGCTGTGTTACTTGTACACTATGGAATACTATTCAGCCATTAAAGAAAATGAAATGGAGACTTTACAGCCTTTGTATTAACCTGGATGGAAGTGGAACACATTATTCTTAGTAAAGCATCACAAGAATGGAGAAGCATGAATCCTATGTACTCAATTTTATATGAGGACAATTAAAGACAATTAATGACATGGTGGGTGTGGGGGAAGGGGAGAGCAGAGAGAGAAAGAAGGAGGGAGGGGTTGGGAAAAGAAGAGCAGAGACAGGGAAGGAGTGAGGGGGTGGGGTCTTGCTGTGTGCCACACCTTTTGGGGTCAAGATCCAATTATAATAGTATCTTTACTTAACAAATGCAATCAGTGTAACCCAGTTTCTTGTACCCTCAATGAATCCCCAACAATAAATTTAAAAAAAGTTAACATGCCCATGAGTATTTCTAACCTAGCTTGAAACAGAAAGAAATCAGTTACATGGAACTGGGTTGATTTATTATGACTTTTGTTTGTAACATTACTGATTCTCTGTGTTCTGTTTTATAGAAGTCAAGAAAACCATTTTGCATATCTTAAACTATTTGTAACTTCCAGCAATGTATGTTATAGACAGTATTTAAAACATTTATTTTTTTCTCTCCCCTTGATTTCTCTGGAATTTAAAAACCATTTGGAAGTATTCTTATTTTCTGACAATACAGTCATTTGCCTAAGTTCAATAAGAATCTCTTTTGTTCTATAAGAGGATACATAATGGGAACACTAGTTATTTTACAAAGACTAGCTGGAATAGCCTTTCCAGAAGTGTCCAGACTGTGTTAAGGAATTAAGGTCTTTTGTATCTATCCATCTTTTCTCTCTGAAGGATCAAGGAAATTAAGTCTAACCCAGTCCCCCTCAAACCAAGGTAGAAAGAAATTACACCATTATCTTGATCATGGACATGGAAGTGAAGATGAAAAAAATCCTCACCTGGAACTAAAGAGAACTACACTACCCTGTGAAAAGCAAAGGTAACTTTTAAAGCCAGCAATCTGCCCTGCTCCAGCCAGGTACTGAGAACTGACTGGTCAATGCATGGCTGAAGCCTGAGGAAACTCCTCATGGAATTTGTCTTAATTAAACTTTAAAATTTAAAAAAAGGGAAGGAGGAATACAATCTGTGTACCCACCACTGAGGCAATGGTTTGACCCAGTCACCGGGAAAAAAAACAAACAAACAAAAAAAAAAAAAAACCCACAACAACAAAAAAACACTGGGGAGTGTTAAGCCTAGGCTAAAGTGGAAAAATACCAGTTAACTCCTACCAAATTTCTAGGCCACAGCCCTCAACAAAATGGAGTAAGTCTGGTTCACTCCCATGATAGATGGGAAAGTACTCACTGACTTCTTGCTTGACTAACTCCCCTAAGAAATGGACCAAGAAGTACCAACTATCCCCAGACTGACCTTTAAGAAACACCAGGTGGGGAAAGTACTGAAAGTAAGATTATGACTAAGTAACTACAAAAATTCTGCTTCTGTACAATGCTTGCTAACCTACATGAATGCACCTGGGCAGCCTGCATGCCAGCCAGGATGCAGACCAAGCCTTATAAACCAGACCCCTTAAGCATTTGGGGTTGCTCTCAGAAAACACATGTTGGGACACTGAGGCAGTCACCAGCCGGCTCTTCAATGAAAGGCCACCTCTTTAAATTTGACTTGTCTGGCAGTATGGTCTTTGAGAGACTCCTGGGCATAACAACTTGACCTGGATCAGGGCGGAACTAATAGGATGGGGCATTTTATCAGGGATTTGTGAGATATGTTACACTCCTCTTAGGTTTGAAAAGAAGTTAGTAGCTAGGAATTGTATGATTCCATCTCTAACATATTGTCAGTGTTACCTCCTCCTGACTTCATTGCCACCCATTTCTAGAAGCACCTGCCAGGAAATGACTGCAGATAATTTGCCTCAAAATCAAAATAGAGCTAGACCAAACCTAACCAAAGTTCAGTTAGCTACAAATAACTTGTGTCTCTGGGAACAAGGAATCACTTATTGAGTAAGGATAATCCATTAAAAACCTGGTGTAGAAGAAAGAACTCTGACAAATGAGAATTCTGGTTCCATATTTCTCTGTGTCTGAATAGCTAGATGACTCTGGGCAAGTCACTTAAGCCTTCAGAGGCACAGGTTCCTCTTCTGTGCAGTAGAGCTAATAGTGCTAATAGTGCATGCTCTGCTTAACTTCCAAAGTTGTTATGAAAACTGACTGAGGTATTACATAAAATTGTTCTTTGTCAACCACAGTGTCCTAAATAAAGGCCAGATGATATTGCTGCCAGGGACAAAGGTGCAGAAACAGGGTGAAGCACCCCTGTTTTGTTAATCTAGAGAAATAATATGGATATGGAAACATTCAGTAGCTTTGAATTTACAGGGAGGTTCTGTTAGTATGAAAGATAGCAGTGCCTGCCACAACGCCCAGTTAGTTTTCTTATTTTAGTAGAGATGGTGTCTATCTCTTCCTCAGGTTGGTCTTGAACTTGTGAGGTCAAGTAATCCACCCACCTCAGCCTCCCAGAGTGCTAGGATTACAGGCATGAGCCAGTAAGCCCAGCCGTGGCTTCATTCTGATTTCCCTAGAACACTCCATTCTCAATGGCCCATAGTGACATATGTTCTCTGACTGATGGTAATTTTTCATTTTGGTACCTATTGATTCCCTCCTCAGTACTTCCTTAGTGGAGCCAAAATAAATATGAACCAAAATTTTCTGTATGTTGCCATCTACAAACATGTGCTGTACACCAAAGAATGCTGCCAAGGACATTTCTAGGGTAAAATGGGATAGGGCCTTTTAGCTAGGGAAGAGTGAGATGTTAATGGGGTTGGGGGAGAGGCTTGCTAAACTTATTTTCAACTGTTGACCTCTGCTTCACGTGTTTTGAAATCTTTTAAGTGTGGAGTTTAAACTTTGAATCCCAAATGCTATCCCTGGCACCTGAACTTGGGGTCAAATAGCCTTAAGCATTTTGAAAGTAAATAGCACTATACAGAAGATACTGGTGGTAATTAACTGTTGTCTAATGCCTGAGAAGCAATATGACATTCTGTTTTGTGTCAAATAGTCCAGGCCTCAAGCTCTAGCTTTGCCTCCATATTTTCATCTTTAAAACTGAAGTAATAACAAACAATAATACTTCCCTCTGAGAGATGTTGTAAGGATTATAAATAATATATGTGTTGTCACATGATGGACAAATAGTTACAATAATCATTATTACACATTTTCTTCACATTCCTTATTTTATTTGGTTTTTCACAACAAATTGCCAAGAAGAAAATTATCACCATTTCACAAAAAATGTAAAACAAGATGCAAAGTGGTGAAAAGATTTTTATCTTTCTTTGAACTGCTTTGGATAAGGTCACACAGCACATAAATAGGAGTATAAAGTATCTTTATTTTTCATCAATGCAACTGTAAAAATCTGTTACAAAATACCTTGCTATACCAAGGATTTGATAATGCCCCTGCTCACTTAATGTCTGGCCCATATATTATGGATGGTCAGTACACCACACCATAGCCTCAGAGAGGCAGCTGAGATATAGTGATAAGAGATCAGTTGCTTTTAATAGAACATCTAGGTTCATAGTACCAGCCCTGCCTCCTATCTTCTGGATGAAGTTAGGTAAATTATGTAATATTTCTGAGCTGCAGTTGCCCCCTTTATAAGAAGGAAAAATCTTTACCCACCTGGTTTCTCATGCAAAAGTAAGTAACTATAAATGCCTTACAATGCCAGCATATCACAGTGGATTACTAATTAATTACTACTAGCAGTAAAATAGCAGAGATAGTAACAAATATTTCTTCTTTCTCATACCACTTTTGTAATATAATTGCATTTGACATTTTATACCTTTATTTGGTTAAATTGAACATCTAGAGCTCTTAGTCCCAGGGTCTAGCATAGTTCCTGGCATATAGTAGGAGTTATGCACATATTGTTGAAGAAATTAATCAGGCAGATGAAAATATCTCAGATTGTATGTGAAGCCCGCACACTGTACCCCATGAGTGAATTAATGTACACAGCTATGATTCAATAAAGAAAAAAAAGAAAAATTAATGAATGGCAATGTAGAAAGAGGGGTTACTTGCTGCTGGAAGAGAAATATCTATATATCTATATCTATAAAATTAAAATATATATCTAATTATGATAAGTATTCTATAAGAAATAAGAACATAGGATTATGTAAATTAATTATAGTTGATAAATCTAGAAAAGTTTTTCAAATAACTCAACATTTGAGCTGTGTTTTGAAATATATGGTGAATTTGATCACAAAGGAAAGGAAGAAATAACATTTAAGTAAAATAAAACCAGCACAGCCCAGATATAATCAGGTCTAAGAGTGTAGGTTATGTTCAGAGGGAGCCAAAAAAGTGAGATGTAGCTGAAGAGGTGGAGAAAAAGGTAGGAGAAGAGACTGTTAAGAAATATTGGGACCTAACTGTAATGGACTTTAAAAGCTAAGCTATGGAACTTAGACTTGAATCTGGTGGCCAGTGGTTGCAAATTGGCAGCCCACAAACTGATTCTTGTCAACAGACATGTTTTGTTTGACCTGCAGAAGATTGGCCTGCATGATGTGTTTAAACCATTTGAATTACTAGCCAACATTATAAAAAAAAAAAAAAAATTTTCAGCAGATGTCACATTAAAACCTAGAATCCTGCTGATCTTGAAAATAATGGAGTATCCAGAACATTGAACCCATGTTCCTGCCTAGTTGGAGCTGAGCAGTGGCTGCCCACTTTACATGGAGCATCTGCTTTCTACTTGGTAAAAGCCTCAATCACATCCCTCTTGGTCTCTCTAATACCAATGCCTCCAAGGGCTTTGCACTCATTTTTATTACTTTGTTTGAGACTCCTGGTGCAGGTAATTTAAGGTTAGTGAGCAGAGATATTAGCAGAGTTGTTTTTTATAGGTCATTAAATGTGAAATATACAATTTTGAATTAAAAGTTGATTATATCTCAAGCAAGAAGCAGCACAATTAATCAATGTATGTACCTAAGCTATCAACATAGTTTTTCTATCTTAACAGTAGCTTGTTTATGCTAGCAGTGAAGAAGCCTGGAGAGAGAGTTGCAATGAAATCATAAAATGCATTCTCCATAGCTTGTTGAGAATTTAATAGTTTTCCTCTCAAGAAGCAGTCCAAAGCAAGTAAGAAATGGTAGTCAGTTGGTGCAGGATCTGGCAAATAGAGTGGATGACATAGAGTTTTCATATCCAGCTTTTGTAGTTTGGGCAGCACTGTTTGTGCTACATGTGATCTTCTTACAGGAGACTTGGCCTGTCTATATTGACCAATCTCTGCTGCTTAATCACAAGTATCCTCATCAATTCATCCAAGTGGTTGCAGTAGACATCTGCTATAATTGACTGGGACCAGGTTTTATCAATCTGTAGTGGGTAATACCAGTGCTGGACTACCAAATAGATAACCATTAGATTTTTTTTTTTTTAAGAATATTCAGTTTGGACTATTTTTGGCACTTCATCTTTATCCAACCATTGTGCTGAAAGCTTACAACTGTCTAAAAGAATCCATTTTCATCACATGTAGCAATACCATGTATAAATGGTTCATCCTCCTTTATGGCATGACCATGAAGAAAGACAAATTTCAAGACAATTTATCTTCTGATTTAATTAATGTGGAATTAATTCACGTGGAACCGATCTATCCAGATTCTTTTATTATTATTATTTTTATTTAGTTATTTATTTATTTTGAGACAGAGCCTCAAGCTGTCACCCTGGATAGAGTGCTAAAGCATCACAGCTCACAGCAACCCTCCAATTCCTGGGCTCAAGTGAGTCTCTTGCCTCTGCCTCCCAAGTAGCTGGGACTACAGGCGACCGCAACAACACCCGGCCATTTTTTGGTTTCAGCCGTAATTGTTGTTTGGCGGGCCTGGGCTGGATTCTAACACGCCAGCTCAGGTGTACGTGGCTGGCGCCTTAGCCCATTGAGCCACAGGCACCGAGCCTATCCAGATTCTTTACCTTGCCATTTTGAGTCAAATGGTCCAATAGCGTTAAAATAGTTAACATCAAACTTGTTGTTAATTCACATGTAGGTTGAGATGGATTCACTTCCACTACAGCTTTCAGCTCATAGTTAAACATCTTGATCTTAGGCTGCCCATGTGGTTCATTCTCAAGACTAAAATCACTGGAATGAAACTTTTCAAACCATCAAGATACTGTGAGTTCATTAGCCACGTCCTTCCCAAAACCTTTGTTTATATTTTGAGCTGTCTTCTCTGCATTGGTTCCATGAAGGAGCTCATATTCAAAAATAACACAAAGTTTTGACTTATCTGTGGTGCACAAAAATTTCTCTTAAAAATTTGGAAGTTAATCACAAGGCAAAACATGCATAATAAAGAATGAGTATGTATCTTCAAAATAAAACAATGAGCTGTCAAAGTAAAATGTCAGAGATGTCAAACTTAGAAATTAAGTGAATCAGACATTTCATAATTAATAATGCAATAGAAAGAATATTCTTATTCTCATTCAGTTGAAGATAGACTGGAAGAAGGCAACCAGGGTAGAAATTAGATGTAGATCTGTGGGAAAGGATAAGATAAGATAAAGGCTCCAAAATTGAGGGGCAGGAAGAACATATGAGATAAGAAAGTAATCTTTTCTAACCTTTTGTGTGGGGAAAATGGCAGATGTCCACAAATTAGCAGAGGGAAGAATTCTTTAGGTTTATTCATAAGCCTCATGCTCAGCTTTAGTCCAGCTCAAATGTAGTTATTTAAATGGTTCTTCACTGTCTTTCCTGTATCATTAATGAGCTCCTCAAGGCAGGGTCTGCAGTGTTCTATTTATCAGTGAATCTCAAGTGCCTAACACAGAGACTGGTACATAGAAGATGTTTAACAAATATTTGTTCGATGTATGAATGGGCGATTTTTTTTTTATTTCAGAGGATTCACTGAGGGCACAAAGAATTAGGTTACACTGCATTTGTTAGATGAAGTACCTCTTATAATTGTGTCCCACCCCCAAAATGTGTGCATTACACCATGAATCCCCACCCACCTCCATTCTCCCCTCTTCCTGATCCCTCATTCCTCTACCTCCCATCTTGTATTAGATTATCTACTGCCTTCATATTAGAATCGAGTACATTGGATTCTTGCTTCTCCGTTCTTGTGATGGTTTACTAAGAAGAATGTGTTCCAACTCAATCAAGGTTAATACAAAAGATGTAAAGTCTCCATCTTTTTAAATGGCTGAATAATATTCCATGATATACATATACCACAAGAATGGAGGAATTTTATACTTTCCTTAAAAATTAAAATAAAGGTTTATTATATTTCTAACCATACTGAAACCATAGGAAATTTTCCAGATACCCAAAGCCAAATTTCCACTTTAGAGATAGGATTTTGATTTTGTAGAAATAAAATCCAGTCATTTATTCAATAAATATGTATTGGGAAATGGCCATGTGCCATATCAGGCTGAGTCTTAAGGATTCAATGATGAACAAAACCCAATTAAAATCCCTTCCCTCAGGAAAATTAAAATCCACTGAAAAAAAAAATAAAGCAGGTTGTGAGAAGTCCCCTGAAGGAGAAATATGGGATACTGTTAAAACATAATAAAAGGTAGGTAAGTGGGGAACTTAAGCTAAACTATCAGGTTGAGAAAGTTTTCTTAGAAGTGTTGATGTGCATAGGTATTAACTACATGAATAAGGTGAAGACTGAACCAGGTAAAGGGAGTAGCATACACAAAGGCCAGAAGGACTATAGGTCACCGGAAGAACTGAAAAAAGGCCAGTGTGAGTGAAGCTCATAAGGCTGAAGAAAATGTGATATAACATATGCTCAGAGAGGTGGATCTCTCAGGGTATGGTGAAAAAATTCTGGACTTAGATTTGATCCTGCAATCCCATTACTGAGCATCTACTTAGAAGAACAAAAATCCTTTACCATAAGGACAATTGCACTATACTGTTTATCATAGCTCAATTTACAATCACCAAAATGTGGAAACACCCTAAATTCCCACCAAACCAGGAATTGATTAACACACTGTGGTACAAATATACCATGGAATATTATTCAGCCACTAAAAATGATGGAGACTTAACATCTAACCTAACCTAACATCTTTTGTTATTAACCTGGATGGAAATGGAACACATTATTCTTAGTAAAGTATCACAAGAATGGAGAAGCAAAAATCTTATGTACTCATTTCTGATATGAGGACAATGAATGACCTAGTACACAGTAGGGGGCAGGGGGTGGGGGAAGGGGAGAGTAGAGACAGGGAAGAAGGGAAGGGGGTGGAAGCATGATGTGTGACACACTTTTTGAGGGTGAGACACAATTATTATTATTATTTTTTTTTTGAGACAGAGCCTCAAGCTGTCACCCTGGGTAGAGTGCCATGGCATCACAGCTCACAGCAACCTTCAATTCCTGGGCTCAAGCGAGTCTCCTGCCTCTGCCTCCTAAGTAGCTGGGACTACAGGTGCCTGCCACAATGCCTGGCCATTTTTTTTTTTTTTTGGTTGCGGCCATCATAGTTGTTTGGCAGGCCCAGGCTGGATTCGAACCCGCCAGCTCAGGTGTACGTGGCTGGCGCCTTAGCCCATTGAGCCACAGGCACCAAGCC
>CAUYRH010173846.1:0-11847 GCA_963574655.1 Perodicticus potto
CATGGTGACAGCTTGAGGCTCTGCCTTTTTTCAGACAGAGCCTCAAGCTGTCACCCTGGGCAGAGTGCTGTGGCATCACAGCAACCTCCAATTCCTGGGCTCAAGCGAGTCTCCTGCCTCCGCCTCCCAAGGAGCTGGGACTACAGGTACCCGCCACAATGCCCAACTATTTTTTGGTTGCAGCCGTCATCGTTGTTTGGCAGGCCCGGACTGGATTCGAACCCATCAGCTCAGGTGTATGTGGCTGGCGCCTTAGCTGCTTGAGCCACAGGTGCCGAGCCTTGTTTTTTTTTTTGTTTTTGAGACAGTCTCACTATGTTGCCCTTGGTAGAGTACCATGGTGTCATAGCTCACAGCAACCTCAAACTCTTGGGCTCAAGCGATTCTCTTGCCTCAGCCTCCCAAGTAGCTGGGACTATAGGCGCCTGCCACAATGCCCAGCTACTTTGTGGTTGTAGTTGTCGTTGTTTAGCAGGCTGGTGCTGGGTTTGAACCTGCCAGGACTGGTACATGTGGCTGGCGCCCTAGCCATTGAGCACGGGCACTGAGCCACCATTATCACATTAATCTCCTGGTTCTCTTCTACTCAAAACCAAAATGAAACAAAAAACAAAAAGTATTTGTTGGGTGGCATCTGTGGCTCAAAGGAGTAGGGCGCCAGCCCCATATGCCAGAGATGGCGAGTTCAAACCCAGCCGTGGCCAAAAACTGCAAAAAAATAAAGTATTTGTTATTCCTTGTTATATACCAAGTTAAGTGGCTGGTCACGGTGGCTCACACCTGTAATCCTAGCACTCTGGGAGGCCAAGGTGGGAGGATTGCTTGAGGTCAGGAGTTGGAGAGCAGCCTGTGCAACAGGGGGACCCTGTCTTTACTAAAAATAGAAAAAACTAGCTGGATGTGGTAGCCTGTGCCTGTAGTCACAGTTACTCAGACAGAGTTAAGAGGATTGCTTGAGCCCTTGAGTTTGAGGTTGCTGTGAGCTATGATGCCATGATATCCTAACCTGGGCAACAGAGTGAGACTCTCTCAAAAAGAAAAAAAGTGGGCGGTGCCTATGGCTAAAAGGAGTAGGGCGCTGGCCCCATATGCCGGAGGTGGTGGGTTCAAACCAAGCCCCAGCCAAAAACTGCAAAAAAGAAAAAGAAAAAAAGAAGGGCAGCGTGGCTCAGTGTACTCAAGAAGCCAAGGCGCCAGCCACATACACCAGAGCTGGCGGGTTTCAATTCAGCCTGGGCCTGCCGAACAACAATGACGACTACAGCCAAAAAATAGCTGGGCATTGTGGCAGGCACCTGTAGTCCCACCTACTTGGGAGGCTGAGGCAAGAGAATCGCTTAAGCCCGGGAGTTGGAGGTTGCTGTGAGCTGTGATGCCACCGCACTCTACTCAGTGCAACAGCTTGAGGCTCTGTCTCAAAAAAAAAAAAGAAGTGCAGTGTGAAGAGGCGGCAAGAGTGACATCACCACCACCACCACCACTCACCTCACCCCCGCTGGCTAACCACAGCCCGTGTCACTGCATCCCACCTATGTCCCTCTGCCACCATTGCTGCCATGCCCAAGAGAAAAGCTGAAGGGGATGCTGAAGGAGAGATAAAGCTAAGGTAAAGGACGAACCACACAGAAGACCTGCGAGGTTATCTGCTAAACTGCCCTTCAAAGCCAGAGCCCAAGCCTAAAAAGGACCCTGCAAAGATGGGAGAGAAGGTGCCCAAATGGAAAAGGAGAAAGCTGATGCTGGCAAGAAGGGGAATAACCCTGCTGAAAATGGAGATGCCAACACCGACCAGGCACAGAAAGCTGAAGTCCTGGAGATGCCAAGTGAAGTGTGTGTGTCTGGGATAACTTGGGACTTCTGGTGGCTGTACAGTTTGAAATACTACTTTTTACCAAGCTTTATAAAAATGCAGAATTTTGTTGTCCTTTTTTTTTGAGATAGTTTTGCTATGTTGCCCTCGGTGGAGTGCCGTGACGTCACAGCTCACCAGAATCTCAAACTCCTGGGTTCACACAATTCTCTTGCCTCAGCCTCCCAAGTAGCTGGGACTACAGGCGCCCGCCACAACACCTGGCTATTTTTTGGTTGTAGTAATTCGGCAAGTGCGGGCTGGGCTGTCAACCCCGGTGTATGTGGCTGGCGCCCTAGCCACTGAGCAACAGGAGTGGAGCCCCATGCACAGCTTTTTGAGTGGCTAGGTTTTCAACTCCTTGGGTAAATATCAAGGAGCACAACTGCTAGATTGTATGGTTAAGGGTATGTTTAATTTTGTAAGTAATCACCAAAGAGCTGTACCATTTTGCATTCCCACCAGCAGTGAATGAGGATTTCTGTTGTTCTGAATCCTCACCAGCATTTGGTGCTGTTAGTGCTCTGGATTTTGGCCATTCTAATTGATGTGTGGTGGCAACAAACTGTTTTAATTTGCTTTTGTTGCAGAGCATTTTTTTTCATATGCTTATTTGACATCTCTGCATCTTTTTTTTTTTAAGACCAAGTCTCAAGCTGTCACCCTGGGTAGAGTGCCATGGTGTCATGATAGCTCACAACAATTTCCAACTCTTAGGCTCAAGCAATCTTCCTGCCTCAGTTTTTCTATTTTTCAGTAGAGTGCTAACATTACAGGCATGAGCTACCATGCCCAGCCCTACATCCTTTATTAGATCTTGGGTTTTTTTTTTTTTTTTTTTTGTCTCCCTCTGTCACCCGGGATAGAGTACAGTGGAGGGGTCATAGCTCATAGCAACCTCAAACTCTTGGGCTCAAGTGATCCTCCTGCCTCCTCTTGAGTAGCCGGACTACAGGTGTGCATCACTGTGCCCATCTAGTTTTTCTATTTTTAGTCCAGATGGGGGTCTTGCTTGTCTCTAAATCCTGAGCTCAGGCCAGGTGCGGTGGCTCATGCCTGCAATCCTAGCACTCTGGGAGGCCAAGGAGGGTGGACTGCCTGAGCTCACAGGTTCGAGACCAGCCTGAGCCAGAGCAAGACCTTGTCTCTAAAAATAGCCAGGCATTGTGGTGGACACCTGTAGTCCCAGATACTCGGAAGGCTGAGGCAAGAGAATCCCTTGAGCCCAAGAGTCTGAGGTTGCTGTGAGGTATGTCACCACGGCACTCTACCAAAGGTGACAAAGTGAGACTCTGTCTCAAAAAATAAAATAAAAAATAAAAAGCCAGGCGCAGTGGCTCATGCCTATAATCCCAGCACTGGGCGGGCCGAGGTAGGTGGATTGCCTGAGCTCCCAGGTTCAAGACCAGTTTGAGCCAGAGCAAGATATGGCAGACATCTGTAGTTCCTGTTCCTTGGGAGGCTGAGGCCAGAGAATCGCTTGAGCTCAAGAGTTAGAGGTTACTGTGAGCCATGACGCCACAACACTCTACCAAAGGAAACAAAGCAAGTCTCTGGCTACTCAAGAGGAGACTGAGGCAGGAGGATCACTGAGCCCGAGAGTTTGAGGTTGCTGTGAGCTATGACCCCTCCATTGTACTCTGACAGAGAGAGACTCTATCTCAAAAAAAAAATCCTGAGCTAAAGGGATCTTTCCACCTTGGCCTCTTAAGAGAGCTAGTATTGGCTCGGCGTCTGTGGCTCAGCGGGCTAAGGCGCCAGCCATGTACTCCTGAGCTGGTGGGTTCGAATCCAGCCCCGGCCCGCCAAACAACTATGGCTGCAACCAAAAAAATGGCCGGGTGTTGTGGTGGGTGCCTCAAGTCCCAGCTACTTGGGAGGCAGAGGCAGGAGACTTGCTTGAGCCCAGGAATTGGAGGTTGCTGTGAGCTATGATGCCACGGCACTCTCTCCAGGGTGACAGCTTGAGGCTCTGTCTCAAAAAAAAAAAAAAAAAAAAAAAAGAGAGCTAGTATTGGGCGGCGCCTGTGGCTCAGCAAGTAGGGCGCCGGCCCCATGTACCGAAGGTGGCGGGTTCAAACCCGGCCTTGGCTGAACTGCAAAACAAAAAAGTAGCTGGGTGTTGTGGCGGGCGTCAGTAGTCCCAGCTACTCCGGAGGCTGAGGCAAGAGAATCACCTAAGCCCAGGAGTTGGAGGTTGCTGTGAGCTGTGTGACGCCACGGCACTCTACCAAGGACGATAAAGTGAGACTCTGTCTCAACAAAAAAAAAAAAGCAAAAAAACAGAAAAATAGCCAAGCGTTGTGGCAGGCGCCTGTAGTCCCAGCTACTCAGGAGGCTGAGGCAAGAAAACCACCTAAGTCCAGGAGTTGGAGGTTGCTGTGAGCTGTGTGATGCCACGGCACTCTACCAAAGGTGATAAAATGAGACTGTCTCTACAAAAAGAAAAAAAAAAGAAAGCTAGTATTATAGGCACAAGCCACCACTCATGTATCATACTGTATCCTTTGGAAATACTATATTTCTCCTAGTCTGTGGCCTGTCTTGAAATGCTATTTGTAAAGTTGAAGTTTTAAAATTTTTGAGACACTCTCACTATTGACTAGGCCAGCAGACAGTGGCACGATCACAACTCACTGGAGCCTTCAACTCTTGGCCACCTCAAAGAATCCTCCCACCTCTTGCCTTCATAGTGCAGAGATCACAGGCGTAAGCCCATGTTTTTATTTTTTATCAACATTATCAATTCTTTCTTTCATGGCTTGTGCTTTTGGTGGTGTGTCTAAAAAGTCACAGCCAAACCCAAGGTCACAAAGATTTTCTTGTTATTTTCTAGTTTTTGTAACTGTGCACTTCACATTTAGGTCTGTGGTCCATTTTGAGTTAATTTTTGTGAAGAGTATAAGTAAGGTCCGTGTCTAGATTCATTTGTTTGCATGTGTGTGTTTAATTGTTCCAGCGCTATTTTTTTTTTTTTTTTTGGTAGTTAATCAAATTTAGCAGTGGGAGGTTGTATACCAACTTTAGTGACACTAACGAGTTCTGGCAACTCACCAGTGGACCAGCACCATTGTGAAAGGTTACATTTCCTCTATTGTGTTACCTTTGCTCCTTTATCAAAGAGCAGTTGCCTATATTTATGTGTCTATCTCTGGCCTCCCTATTCTGTTCCATTGACCTATTTGTTTATTCTTTCACTAATACTACATTGTCTTGATTACTGTAGCTTTACAGGAAGTCTTTTTTTTTTTTGAGGCAGAGCCTCAAGCTGTCACCCTGGATAGAGTGCTGTGGCATCACAGCTCACAGCAACCTCCAATTCCTGGGTTCAAGCGAGTCTTCTGCCTCTGCCTCCCAAGTAGCTGGGACTACAGGCACCTGCCACAACGCCCAGCCATTTTTTGGTTGCAGCCATCATTGTTGTTTGGCGGGCCCGGGCTGGATTCGAACCTGCCAGCTCAGGTGTACGTGGCTGGTGCCTTAGCTCGTTGAGCCACAGGCGCCGAGCCTACAGGAAGTCTTGAAGTTGGGTAATGTCAGTCCTCCAACTTGTTCTTCTCCTTCAATATTGTGTTGGTTATTCTGGGTCTTTTGTCTCTCATAAAATTTAGAATCAGTTTGAGAGTATCTAAAATATTACATGCTGGAACTTTGAATAAGATTGCACTGAACTTACAGATCAAGCTGGGAAGAACTGACATTTTGACAATACTCAGGCTTCCTATCCATTAACATGTAATTTTTCTTTCATCAGGTCTGTAGTTTACCTCATATAGATCTTATACATATTTTATTAGTATTATACCTAACTATTTCACTTTTTGGGGATGCTAATGTAAATGGTATGGTTTTTAATTTCAAATTCCATTTGTTAATTGCCAGTATATAAAAGATCTCACTATGTTGCCCTCAGTAGAGTGCGGTGGTGTCACAGCTCACAGCAACCTCAAATTCTTGGCTTAAGCAATTCTCTTGCCTCAGCCTCCCAAGTAGCTGGGCCTTCCGGTGCCCACCACAATGCCTGGCTATTTTTTTTGTAGAGACAGAGTCTCACTTTATCGCCCACTGTGGAGTGCTGTTGCGTCACACAGCTCACAACAATCTCCAAATCCTGGGCTTAGGCAATTCTCTTGCCTCAGCCTCATGAGTAGCTGGGACTACAGGTGTCTGCCACAAAGCCCAGCTATTTTTCTGTTTTGCAGTTCGGCTGAGGCCGGGTTTGAACCCGCCACCTTCAGTATATGAGGCTGGCGCCCTACTTGATGAGCCACAGGCGCAGCCCCTGCCTGGCTATTTTTTTTGTGTTGTATTTGTTATTGTTGTTTTAGCAGGCCCAGGGCCGGGTTTGAACCTGCCACCCTCAGTGCATATGCCTGGTGCCCTGCTGCCTGAGCCATGGGCGCTGCCCAGCAACTGATTTCGTATATTTATATCCTGCAAACTTGGTGTAGTCACTTATTAGTTCTAGCCAAAGAACTTTTTTTTTTTTTTTTTTTTTTAGAGACTGAGTTTTAGCTTATTGCCCTTGTTAGAGTGCTGCGGCATTACCGCTCACAGCAACCTCCAACTCCTGGGCTTAGGCGACTCTCCTGCCTCAGCTTCCCAAGTAGCTGGGACTATAGGTGCCCACCACAATGCCTGGCTATTTTTTTGTTGCAGTTTGGCCAGGGCCGGGTTTAAACCCACCACCCTCGGTACATGGGGCTGGCACCGCACCCATTAAGCCACAGGCGCCGCCCATCAAAGAACTTTTAAAACTCTTTCCAAACCTCTACAGAGAAATAACCATTAACTGAAGGGATTCAAAATTAAAAAAGAATTTAACAATTTCACAAAGTATTTTAAGTGATAACGGCATCCCAAGGTAAGAACTATCCTGAGAATAACATTCATTTGAAAGGATACATCTGTCCTTATCTTCTTCTTTACAAAAAAGGCAGGACAAGCTCAGGTGCTCAGTTTGGGGTCTAGTCAAACAGACACAGGTTCAAATTAAACTCCACAACTTACTGGGCATAACCTTGGGGAAATTATTTATTCTAAACCTTAAGATTGCTCACTTCTAAAATCTCCTTTTAGGGTTCGGCGCCTATAGCTCAGTGAGTAGGGCGCCAGCCACATACACTGAGGCTGGCGGGTCTGAGCCCGGCCCAGGCCTGCTAAACAATGACAACAGCAAACAAAAAATAGTCGGGCACTGTGGCAGGCAACTGTAGTCCCAGCTACATGGGAGGCTGAGGCAAGAGAATTGCTTAAGCCCAAGAGTTGGAGGTTGCTGTGAGCCATGATGCCATGGTACTCTACCAAGGGTGACATAATGAGACTCTGTCTCAAAAACAAAACCAAACAAAAAAACTTTTAGGAGAAATGAGGTAAACTGCTTATTGAACACTATGTTCAACACAGTATGGGGGTGAAAAAATTTAAAAACAACAATTAATGAATTCTGGGCGGTGCCTGTGGCTCAAAGGAGTAGGGCACTGGCCCCATATGCTGGAGGTGGTGGGTTCAAACCCAGCACTGGCCAAAAAATTCAAATAAAAAAAAAAAAAAATGACTCAGTCTATAGCTAAGCGCCTAGGGCACTAGGCACATACCTGGGACTGGTGGGTTCAAATCTGGTCCGGGCTTGCTAAACAACGACAACTATAACAAAAAAATAGCTGGGCTTTGTGGCGGGCGCCTGTAGTCCCAGCTACTTGGGAGGCTGAGGGAAGAGAATTAAGTAAGCCCTAGAGTTTGAGGTTGCTGTGAGCTGTGACACCAGAGCACTCTACCGAGGGCAACATTGTGAGACTGTCTCAAAAAAAAGCAAATAAATTTAAAAATAATAATAATAAAAAAATTAAGAATACCCTTAGGCACAGAGAGTTGAATGATTTGCTCAAGACAAGGGTATGTCTCATTATGGGTACTTTATAATGAACAATAATATACTGTAGTATAAATATTCCTTTTAGATCTTTTGCAGTCAGTTCATTTTTATAGTGTACAAATTATTTATATATACACTGTGCTCCCAAGTGTCACGGATGTAATCACTAATAAACATCCAAAGTCTCCATTGATGTGTTTTGGCAAGCTAGGCTTTCTCCAAAGATTTCATCCCACTTCAGAATTAGCAACCTCACCTGTGTGATTTAATTTGCCTGTCTTGAAAAAAGAGAACTTGTACTAGTTTTTCCTTAAGGCCCTTGCCCTCTATAGTCTCTGATCTTTTTCTACCTCTTTGATGTCAATGCTCCCTAATACTGCCTAAAAATTAGAACTCTAATGAGGACCTAAAATAAAGAACTTAAAAAAAATAATAATTTTTTTTTTTTTTTTGAGACAGAGTCTCACTATGTCACCCTCAGTAGAGTGCCATGGCGTCACAGCACACAGCAATCTCCAACTCTTGGGCTTATGTGATTCTCTTGCTCCAGCCTCTCGAGTAGCTGGGACCACAGGCACCGGGGACAACCACCTGGCTATTTTTTGTTATAGTTTGGTCAAGGCCGGGTTTGAACTCGGTATATGGGGCCAGCGCCCTACTCACTGAGCCACAGGCGCTGCCCCCAATTTTTTCTTTTTGTAATTTTTGGCCGGGGCCAGGTTTGAACCTGCTACCTCCAGTATACAGGGCTGGTGCCCTACTCCTTTGAGCCACAGGTGCTGCCCTAAAATAGTTTTTAACAGATGGAGTCTTGCTATGTTGGCCAGACTGGAGTGCAGTGGCTATTCACAGGTGTAACCATAGCATACTACAACCTAACACTCCTGGGGCCAAGTCTGGTCATGGAACTTTTAAAGAATCATTAATTTTATAACACAGAATGTTTAACTACTTGTCAAGTATCTATTCTCCAATACCATTTCATAAGAAGCACCACCTAGCAGGAATTCATGGAACCTTAACTGGCTTCTTTCTTCAATCCATTCTCAGTACATCCTCAACAAGTAACATGAGATGGAAGAATAGGTATGGCAAGAATTTTAGGACTTCAATGAGTATTTCCTCTGATCCAAATATACCTAAAATCAAAAGAGGAAACATTAGTGAAATAAGACCAATTATATCTAGTCGATTTAAAGAAAGAAAAAAACTAAATAAATACTTTCAGAAAAGGATATTAAGCCAAGCAAGGTGGCTCACGCCTGTAATCCCAGCACTTGGGAGACTGAGGGAGGTGGATTGCCTGAGTTGGAGTTGGAGATCAGCCTAAGCAACAGCATGACCCCATCTCTAAAAAAAAATAGCCAGGGCTCGGCGCCTGTGGCTCAACAGGCTAAGGCGCCAGCCACGTACACCTGAGCTGGCGGGTTCAAATCCAGCTCGGGCTCACCAAACGATGACAGCTGCAACCAAAAAATGGCCAGGTGTTGTGGCGGGCGCCTATAGTCCCAGCTACTTGGGAGGCAGAGGCAAGAGACTCGCTTGAGCCCAGGAATTGGAGGTTACTGTGATGCCACAGCACTCTATCCAGGGTGACAGCTTGAGGCTCTGTCTCAAAAAATAGCCAGGTGTTGTGGTGGGCGCCAGCTACTGGGTAGGCTGAGGCATGAGAATCACTTAAGCCCAAGAGTTTGAAGTTGCTGTGAGCTGTGATGCCACAGCACGCTACCAAGGTTGACAAAGTGAAACTATGTCCAAAAAAAAAAGAGGATTTTAAATTAGTCAAAGACTAACAATGAGATAATATTTTTCCTTTTTTTTTTTTCTTGAAACAAGAGTTTCATTCTCTCACTCTCAGTAGAGTGCTGTGGCGTCACAGCTCACAGCACCCTACAACTTTTGGGCTTAAGAGAAGATCCTCTTGCGTCAGCCTCCAAAGTAGATGGGACTACAGGCACCAGCCACGCCAGACTACTTCTTAAAATTATTCCACTTTATAGTTTACCTGTAATATCCTTCTTGAACTCTGTGTCCACTTTACCCACAACACACATTCCAATATAACACATCCATTAAGGTAATTGATGTCCTGGAAAGAGTAGTTAGACAAACCTAAAGTAATCAATCTGTTGTGACTCTATTATTTTATTTTATTTTATTTTTTATTTATTTATTTATTTATTTTTGAGACAGAGCCTCAAGCTGTCACCCTGGATAGAGTGCTGTGGCATCACAGCTCAAAGCAACCTTCCAATTCCTGGGCTCAAGCGAGTCTTTTGCCTCCGCCTCCCAAGTAGCTGAGACTACAGGTGCCCGCCACAACGCCCAGCCATTTTTTGGTTGCAGCCATCATTGTTGTTTGGCGGGCCCAGGCGGGATTCGAACCTGCCAGCTCAGGTGTACGTGGCTGGCGCCTTAGCCGCTTGAGCCACAGGCGCCAAGCCGTGACTCTATTATTTTAAAGGTTAATGGAGGGATATTTATCCCCTCTCTTTTTTTTTTTAGAGACACAGTCTCACTCTATCACCCTTGGTCGAGTGCTTTGGCATCACAGCTCACAGCAACCTCCAGCTCCTGGGCTTAGGCAATTCTCTTGTCTCAGCCTCCCAGTAGCTGGGACTACAGGCGCCCACCACAACATCCAGGTATTTTTTTTTTTTTTTGAGACAGAGCCTCAAGCTGTCACCCTGGATAGAGTGCTGTCACATCACAGCTCACAACAACCTCCAGCTCCTGGGCTTAGGCAATTCTCTTGCCACAGCCTCCCAGTAGCTGGGACTAAAGGCGCCCATCACAACATCCAGGTATTTTTTTTTTTTTTTTTGAGATAGAGCCTCAAGCTGTCACCCTGGATAGAATGCTGTGGCATCACAGCTCACAGCAACCTCCAATTCCTGGGCTCAAGCGAGTCTCCTGCCTACGCCTCCCAAGTAGCTGGGACTACAGGCGCTCGCCACAATGCCCTGCCATTTTTTGGGTGCAGCCGTAATTGTTGTTTGGCGGGCCCAGGCTGGATTCAATCCTCCAGCTCAGGTGTACATGGCTGGTGCCGAGCCCCGGCTATTTTTTGTTGCAGTTTGGCCGGAGCTGGGTTTGAACCCGCCACCCTCAGTATATGGGGCCGGCATCCTACTCACTGAGCCACAGGCGCCGCCCTGTCCCCTCTCTCTTACCTAATTGACACACTTGCTTTATTTTGCTTCAGAAAAATAATGTTTATCACTCTTGCTCCAGGAGAAGATCAGGTATGTCCATTAGACTTTATTTTTTTTGAGACAGAGTCTCACTATGTCACCCTGGCGTCACAGCTCACAGCAACCTCCAACTCCTGGGCTTAAGCGATTCTCTTGCCTAGGCCTACCAAGTAGCTGGGACTACAGGTGCCCACCACAACGCCCCAGTATTTTTTTTTTTTTTTTGCAGTTGTCATTATTATTTAGTTGGCCCAGGCCAGGTCTGAACCCGCCTGCCTCAGTGTATGTGGCTGGTGCCGTAACCACTGTGCTATGGGTACTGAAACTCCATTAGACTTTAATTTCCATTTATCCATCCATTTATATATATAAATTATCAGTAACTAAATTTGTCTTCTATGCTTAGCACCCATAGCACAGGGTTACAGCATCTGCCACATACACCAAGGCTGGTGAGTTCGAATCCAGCCTGGACCAGCTAAACAATAATGGCAACTGCAACCAAAAAAAAAAAAAAAAAAAAAAAAAAAAAGTTGGGCATTGTGTTTGGCACCTGTAGTCCCAGCTACTTGGAAGTCTGAGGCAAAAGAATTGCTTAAGCCCAAGAGTCTGAGGATGCTGTGAACTTTGACACCACGGCTCTCTACTAAGGGTGACATAGTGAGACTCTGTCTCAAAAAAAAAAATTGTTTTCTCTACAGCAACAGCTAGGAGTCCAGAAATAAGATCACTTGAAGCGCTAAATTCTAATACCTACAAGTGTGTGAAAAATATCACACCAAGTTTAAAAATAACTCTTTAATCATATGCACATAAGGGGGATAAATGGAAACACCAGGCTGACTGGGGAAGGGATCCCTCTTTGTCCCATTGTCTGCTTGGCACAGTTCTGAGATCACACACACAATTGGGGTGGACTGGGAAGTAGA
>CAUYRH010173847.1:0-29410 GCA_963574655.1 Perodicticus potto
GTGAACAGTTTATTAAGAATTAAACAAAGGTATGATGTGATACAGTGCAAGCAAGACACTCAAGATAGGTATAATAGTACTACTCACACAAAAACTTAAATTTCATGATGATGTACTTTAAATGTGTATAATATGCATATATAAAAATGAGGGACTAAAGAATACTTCCTTTCTTAATAATTATATGTTTGATATAGCATTAATATTTAACTGATTCCTAATAAAGAAGAATATTTATTCCTTAATTTTAAAACAGACAACATACTTCTACAAATGAAAACAATTTCTTATCTGTTTAAGAAAATCTACAGAACATATTAACAGGACCAACTGGGCTCATTTATTGAATGCAAATCAATATGTATAATATGTCCAATTATTGTGCTCTGTGGCAAACAGAATCAAAATACATGAAGCTCCATTAGTTGCTGTTATCTAATAGGCTTTCATGGTAGGCCTGTACAAAACAATGGGTCCACAACTCTTATTCTTTTTAAAGAACTTGTGTGATAAATAGTATTGTTTAGAAAAGAAACATTCTCTACCGATATATCTTAACACAAATTCCACTTAATGGCACTAAATAAACTATCTGACTAGTTAATCCCTATTTCTTTAAAGATTGCCGTATTCTTATATGAAATATTCTGATGGGACTGACGGAAGAGAAGGATAACAGAATTCTCCCCAGCCCAACAGTTCCTAGGGCACATGTAAAAAACTGCATAGAAATCCTGTTTTAACTTGGCTATTCATCTTCATTAAACTGGCGCACGTCCCTGATAGTCTACAAAAATATAAAATGTTCACCATTCATTTGCTGAAAAATGTTGATAATTTCATTAGGATTTATTTATTAATCTCTAAGCAAAATATATGTTCTATCTTGTGCTTTTTCATGGGCTCATCTGATTATAAATATCCTGGATCATTTCTGGTTATAAAAAGCTATAGGATGTTTTATGTCCACTACAAGCCATGAAAAACCTTCCCATTTCACTCCCATACCACATGACTGCCTTCCTGTGAGTTTGCTGCTGCTGCAGAGCATTAGGCCAGAGATGCCATTTGCATCATCACACAGCAGGGGGCTTCAGCTGCCACAGCTCTGGGTTCATCCTCATCCACCTCTTAACACTAGGAATTTGCAGAAGATGCCTCTTTTTTGGATATTACAGAATTGCACTCCAAAAATGCTTGACATTTTCAAAGAAAATGTTGGCAATGAACTTGTCCTTTTAAATATTTTAGGTTAAATCAGTAAATTTAATTTATGCCCTTCATTTTTTCATGAAACAAGTTTATGATCTAATCTAACCTAAAATATCTGGTATTTTTAATCAAGGAAAAGAGAAAAAAACGTAGGCAAACAATGTTAACAACTAATCCGACTGAATTCACTTAAAGATAAATATGAAGAACTATTTATATGGTACTTTTCTATAGGAAAAGTGTTTCATCAACCAACATAGCTCTAAAATGCCAAAATTCACGGTTACATACATGACTTAACAAAGTATGAGTCCTGATACATTATGCAGAGAAGAGCCCATTTAACTCCAACAGAACTGAGTAGGACATACCCATTATTCAATCCAACATGATTTATTAAGCATCGAATAAAATGAGGATAAGAAAATTGCAAGGAAATGTAAGGCTTAGGGCTTGCCCTCAGGAAACTTAATTTTGTATCAAGTATCAACTTGTTTAATAATCATCAGGCATCAGCGCTGTTTTAAGAGGGTAAACCAGAAAAATACCTGCCAATTCAACACAAGGCTTTTGACTTTTGTTTGCGAGTCTATGTCTTTGGTTTGTGGTTTTCCTTCTCCCTGCTTGCTTAACCTACTCAGCCAGCTGGTTTTACCATGAAGACTATTTTCTCAATAAATACAGAGCACAAGTCAGCAGGATCAAATAAAACATCTATATGAGAGGTCTACAGTGTATAAATAAGTAAATCCTCCATAATAAATACATCTTACTTGTCTCTAAAGATTGGTATCCCGTAAACTCCTCATTTCAAGGAGAAAATTGACATGAGTTGAGTTGATGTTGATTCCAGGCCACTTTCTAATGCATGATTAGGATGTCTTCCAGCATTTTGTTTGCTCTTTAAATGATTTAAGGAATTTTTTTTTCTTTGAGAAAAATGACATTATCTCACCATTTAAATGTAGGACAAATAGCTTTCTAGCATCTGTTCTTCCAGTGGAGGACACAGAAATGCTTATCTCAGTTGATGGTTAGCTTTGTTACATTACGTTTCCAGAGTTCTAATAGTTATAGAAAGGGAAAATACAATGAAGTAAGTTTCCATATCTTGATACAAAATTAGTGGAGAAATCCTCATACTTGCAGGGGAGATTTTCTCAATTACTAATTGTCTTGTGTTTGACTATTTAAGTCATAGTCATTGGCTCTTACATTCAGAAACTTTTTAAAGTTTCTGATAATCATAAAAGGAAAGAGTAGGGTATATCCCAAGAATTTCACTGAGCTTAAGAAATGAGCTTGACAAGCTATAATATGTAGGAGTAAAAGAACTGGACAGACATGCTTTCAGAAAGCATAGGTATTAGATGGTGTATATAAGCACATATTATAGTGTGCTTTCTAAAAATACAAGGTGAGGTTCATGACACATAGCCAGGCAAGTAATATGTGTGCCCAATGGAGCTTTGAGTATTTTTCTTACTAAATGTAACAAATAAGTAATCAGAATTCCATGGCAGAAAAGACTAAAGTCCCTTTTGTATAAGACCAATTCCCACACACAAAAATAAGTTCTCAACAAAATCCGGTCTCTGCATGCATGTCTATTTTATGTTGCATTTTCCCTGTCTTTCTCTTGCCCTTTCTGGGATTGTTCCCTGTGCTGCGTAGAATACACTTTATCTTTGCAGTGCCCCCTCAGGCACAGAAAGGGATAAAGCTTCAGCAATGGTTAGCAATTGAAACTGGATTGACTCTTTTGCCAACAGAGGACTTAGTTACAGGTGGCAAGCTTTTTCAGTTCTCATTTAAAACAAAAAAATTCATTTCTCTCATGCATCCCCTACCTGTACTCCAGATTTCCCTTTTTCTATGATGGAGGAAAATGATAAGCCAAGTTGCCCTATACCTTAACAATGAATCAAACTGTGTTATCTAAGTAGTCTATGATACAAGTTAGACTTAAGTTAGAAACAAAAGTCTGTTGAAAAGTATATACTTATTTTCTTTCTATTAATTTCCTGAAATCCCCGTGAGGACAGTCAGGTGTTATAGAATTGAATTAGGTAAGCCTCCTTTTGCTTTTTTTTTTTTGTTTTGTTTAATGTTTTTATTTTTACTCCTTTTACCACTAACTTGATTCTCACCACTGGCTTATCATTCTATGTGCTAACAAGCCAGAAAACTGATTTTGCTTCCCCGAAAAAGTAAAAAATATTGGTAACAATGGAAAACAGGGTGAATTAAAACATAGAGCAAATATGTTCAAATGAGATTTCCTGTCTAAAATAACGCACACTGCAAGAAAAGGAATAATAACACCAGTGATAAATTGATTATTATTACTTAAGTCACAATACTACTATAGTGCTGATAAAGCTAAAAATACGAAGCTACTGACTGCCTATAGTATTTGCCTAGTCATAACTCCTTGCAGGCTGAGCAGACTTCCCCTAGCCAAAATCAGTCCCTCACTATTTCCCTGGACATAGAGAGGAAATATCTGCTAAGTACCTATTAATCCATGTCCTGAAAATAAAGCCTTCATTTTGCAATCTAACCAAGTCCTAAAAAAACAGTAAAGTAGTGGAAGAAACATAAATCTGAACCCTGAAGCAATGTTTTCAGCCAAGACTAAGCCAAGGAAGGCATGAGCAATTTGTCTGAGCAAAAACTGACAATATCAACAAAGTGTGATGTGTCTGTGCAGCAGTGTTTGATAAATGTGAGGCAGCCATAAACATGAGAAGACAATCCAGCGGTGCTTTGTGCCCCCTTCCTTTTTTAAAAACCTCTTCTTGTAGTGTATGTGTATTAAAATGGCCTAATCTAAGATGCTCATAAGTACACACTCATGGTTGGACAGGTGCTCTTTCCCTGGGAGCTGTACAGGATGCTTGTTTATTTATTTATTTGGACCTAATGCTGGTGCTGCTGCTGGTCGTGGTGCATTTCACACCCCTTCCCCCTCGCCCCCCAGTGTGCTTTGGAAAGCAGTGCTGTCTTAATCATTGGTTTACACACTCAATAAAATAAACCCATGCCTGAATGCTGCTGATGGAGTCTCTCTGGGCAGAGAGTCTCTCCAGGCAGAGAGAGCGGCACCAGCAAACTGATTTGGCACCGCACTGAACAGACGATTCACAGGGAAATGTTGAAAGAACAGAAGAGGCGACCCCAAGTGCAGTCCAGGGCCCACATGCTCCATAATAAATAATCTCGCACCAGCCCAGCAGTGAGGGCCATGACCAGCCGGGGCCATCACACACAGATTGGCAGGAAAAACACATCTAGCGGTGTTGAATTCTCATCGCAATCACCAAATTAACTGATTTCCTCACATCACACTCCCCCTACCCGGCGCATGCTGGAGCGCGCGCGCGCACGCACAGACTCTCTCTCACACACACGCAGACAGAGCAGAGCTGAGAAATCCAAGTTCCGAGAGGTGAAGGAGGGTCTCCGTGAGACTGTCTCGGCACCGATTAAGAACCCAAGTAATGTGCCAGCCACCCGGGTTACTTGAGCGAGGCTGGGGGTGTGAGCGGCGAGAAATGGGACGTGGTGGTGTAAGCAGGGAGAAGGTGCTGTCTGCCTTCACGGGGATGCTGGCACACACGACAGATCTGAATTTACACCCAACGTAAAAAACACAAAATTGCCACTAAGATATTATAAGAAATAGCTCTGCAAAGTCTGAGAGTTAATTCAGGAAAATTCTGCCCGCCGCCCCTTCTTTCACATTCATAAATACGCATAAATAAAATACGGTCCCCAGTCTATATCCCGGAGGAGGGCAGGATAGAGGATGCATTCCAAGAACTTGCTGAAAGATGGTTCACTGACCTCATTTAAATCCTCCAAAGGCCAACTGGGTTTTGCATGCCTGTGAGTCTACCGTGTCTTACTTTCAGAGGCCTTTTACCCAAGGAAAAATAAATTTGATCAACTTGTCTTTCTTGTAAATGCCCAAATGATGACAGAAGGGTTAGAGGTGAGCAAAGCTTTATCAAGAAATCAAGAGTCACCTAGCTTAAAAATATTCTATCAACCATTTTTCATCCACCTCCCTACAGCTACACTCAAGCCACGTCTCTACACTACTCCCTTGAAAGCAGCAATCTTCTGCCCTTCAGCCCCTGCCCACCCAGCCCCGGCACGCCGCCTCCGCCACCCAAGGGTCCTCTCCCCATGCACTCCTACTTCACGCATTGCCATTTATTTCATAACCGGCATCATCCTTTCAAATTCCACGCAGCCCCCTCCTCCCTTCTTCAAAGGAGAGGATCTGGGGAAAAGTGAACCCAGATTCCCTAGCTGCCCCCACATCCGAACCCAGTGATTTGCATAATAACAGTGTTTTGTGCGGTTTCCCTCCGCTGCGGTCACTGGGGTTCTTACATTTCACGTGAAAGGATAATACTAATTACGGAAAGAAGCGGCAGCGAGAGGACAGAGAGGTAGAGAATCCAAGCGGAAATCCCCTAGCAATAAAGTAACTGCTTGGGAACATACATTTCTCTGCATTAAAACAAACGAAATGACACAGACTGAATAATAAAAAGTCAATGTGCTATTAAAGTGAGCTTGGATCTCTTAATTTTTCTCCCTCTTATTTTTATTTCTTGGTTCATTCATTCATTTATTCTTTTCTTTCCTCCCCCTCTTCTTCTTCTTCTTTTTTGTAATCCCAGACAGAGTCTCCTGTCTCTTTCTAGGTGAATGACACGTCTCCCAACACATTTCCCCCCCGGGGATGTTATTGCAATGCGCACGGTGCCGCCGCTGCTGCTGTTCTCGCCGTCTCGGTAGCTCGCTCCCAGGCTCTCACACACTTTTTAAAGACACACAGATATGATGATGGTGGGAAGAGGGGGAAAGGGAAAGGCGACCCGAAAAGGGGGGAGGTTAAAGCGACCAGAGATGGAGAGGGTCGGTCATGAGTGTGATGTGGGAGGTGGCTGGTGGGGGTTGTCGGGAGGGTGGAATGTTCCGAGAGACACAAGTTGCCAGCCAAAAGGCGTGGGGTGGGTGGGGGATCCAGGCGAGGATGGAGTGAGATGAAGGAAGCTCAGGTGAATGAAAAGGCGACAGGTGCCGCGTAAGGGGCTGACTGCTGGGAGGGCAGGGCTGAGCCAGCGCTACAGATTCGAGGGGCTGGTGCAAACTGCCACTGCCCCCTGCCGCACCAGGGAGCAGGGGGAGGGGTGGAAATCGCCGAGGACTGGGGGACCGTAAAGGGAAGAGTGGAAATACGGGGTGGAATGATGATGATGGGGAATGGGCGTCAAGTTGATGCTCTCCGCGGCGGGGCGGGGATTACCTTGTAGCAGGAGCCCGCAGACACTGTAGAAGCGGAGAACCGCGCTGCGTTTCCAAATCATGGTCCTTTCTCTAAAGGGCTGGGGAAGGAACGAGTGGGCAAGAGATGCTGGTGAGCGGGGCACACGAGTTCAGGTCTCCGCTGGTGTTCTCCTCCCGGCGCCCGCTGGACCCAGCGTCCCCGCCGCTGCGGTGTTCGAACCCGCGAACGCGGATCGGCGGCAGTAGAGGCGGCAGCGGCGAAGCACCCGCAGAATGGGGTTTGGGTGGGCGAAATAGTTTCTTCTCCGCCTCCTCCTACTGGTGGTGCAGCCGCGACAGCCCGTCTGCCAGGCACGGGTTTGGAGCTTGCCTTCCTCTCAGCGCGCACAGCAAGTCCCAGAGCCCGCCGGGGCTGCCCGAGCAGGTGGTGCAGGGATGCCGGGGTGTCGGGGAAGGTGCGAGCGAAGGCTGCAAAGAGTGGGTAGGTCACGGAGGGGAGGGGTGGTGGGAAAGGCAGAGCAAGCAAGCAGCACGCCGCTCGCGTTCGGGGTGTCTCGGGGTCCTGGGAGGGGAGGTAGCGGCGGTGGAAGCAGCGTTAGTGGCGGTAGCTGCAGCAGCGGCGGCGGCGGTGGCTCCCGGATGCTCCGGCTGCAGCAGCGGCTGTGGCAGCAGCAGCGGCGGCGGCGGCGGCGGCGGCGGCGGCGGCGGCGGCGGCGGCGGCGGCGGCAGCTCTAACCAGCACCAGACACAAGGGCAAGCTCAGCGCGGCGGTGGCCCCGCCCCCACCCTGGCCATGAACAGACACCGCCCCCCAGCCAATGGAAACACATCCGCCCACCAAGTTCAGCCAATGAGAGAAACAGATGGGTGGAGACAAGCGCCGGGAAAAACAAACAGGCTTCTCAAGGACCCTTCGGGCAGGAGGAACTGAAGTCCCCATTCACGCATCCCCAGGGGGTCTCACCTCCTTAGAGCTGTCTGGAACTAACTTGCAAAAGAGACAAACACCTTCATTAATCAGCGCTTTGCACTCAGGAAGAGTTCAGCCAATCGCCACCGCGAGAGGGCGGGGTTAGCCGAGTCCCCAGCAGGTTCTGGAATTCTTGGTGCCTGGGCCAGGTTCTGGGTGCGAAGTTCGTGTGCGCATTTGGACTCCTAGAGCAGATGGTGGCTGCACCTGCCCACTCACCAGCTGCAGCAACAATCTCTGACGTTCCCAGCAGCAAAAGGGAAAGATTGCAGAGGGCGTGGGAGAGGCTAAGTATAGGGAGGAGAACACCTACCTGCCTACAAGAACTTGTGCGGCAGAGAAGGAAAGAGAAATGGAGGAAATATTTTTTTGTTGTTGTGCTTCAACGATTTTACTTACCCTAGGTATAAATCTCAGTAGAACTTGGTGGGTATTGGCACTAGGATCAAGCAGACCCCGGGTTCAAATCCCTCATCTGTCATTTCTTGTTTTATAGTGTTTGATGATTTACTTGCGTGTATAAACCTGAAGCCTCCTAAACTGCAAAATAGAGATAATACTGTAGTCCCAGCTACTTGGGAGGCTGAGGCAGGAGAATCGCTTGGGCCCAGGAGCTTGAAGTTGCTGTGAGCTATGATTTCACTGTACTCTACCCAGGGCGACAGCTGAAGACTCTGTCTCAAAAAAAAAAAAAAAAAAAAATAGGGATAATAATACTGTAGAGTTGTAAGGATTAAGTGAGAATGCAATCATGTTAGTGCTGGGCCATGCAGTCTGTAAGTGCTTTATGAATGGTGGATCTTGCTGTTTGGTGGGATTTTTCTTATTCAGGATAGCAGGAAATCTTAGGCATGCCTCTTTAAAATATTTCAGTAATAGTCTTAGGAATGGATAAAAGAAAAACTGTACTTTATTCATGAATGCAACTTAAAAAGGCCATCCAAAGAGACCCAGAAAGCTGAAAAGAACCGTCTGTAAAAATCATCCTGAAATGTCCTTTCAGGGAGGAGATAAACATGAACAAGATGTTAAGTTCGTCAGTAGTTGTGTTTCTAAGTGAGTTTAATTCCCAGTGGGTTACCTATGACCAGTTTTTAAGGGCCAAATTAGAAGATGATAGACTAGCTCAGGAGTGTTAAATCAGTCCCAGCATAAATAAAGTCGGTTTTGTTTGAGAGACTACACAATGGAAACCTGCAAGCAAGAAGACAGAGGGAAAGATGAGAGGCGAGATCAATATTGATGCCCTTCATTCTTTCCCATTTGTTGCTTACTTTGCCACAACCTTTTACAAATTCAACCCTTGCCTTTTAACTAATGACCCATTTACTTCTTTGCCCACCTTTCTCCCCAGGTTCTCAAAATTAAGGAGCAAAATGTCCATAAAAAAGCTGCAAGCATCCTCTTGAAGAAAGAGGATGTGTGAATACCCTTGTTATTGTAGGAGATAGTTGCCTACTGTGAGTTTTAGCTGTTGGAAAAGTCAGTAAATCCAAGGATACTGCCATCATTTAAACTATTGTCAGCATGAGAAGGTGAAATTCTAATCATTATTGACTCATGCTTAGGTTTTGTGTCAAGAGGAATATAATAAATGGAAATGTCAAAGAAGTTAGGAATTTTTTTTTTTTATTATTGAAATAGTAGTCAAGGTTCCTTGGTTCTAGTGCACGTCTCACATCTAGCTGTATGACCTTGGCCATATTTTCAACTTCCCTGACCTCTCAGTGTCCTCAAGAATAATATGAAGAATCTGGATGTGCTTACTCCTAAAATACAGGATACCCCATTTGAATATGAATATCTCAGCATTTGTGATTGATACTCTGAAACAGATCATGTTTTGTTCTTGTTAATAACTATTACAGCGATTGGTATTTCTATACTGAAATATAGTTGGATATGTGGTTTGCCTATCAATAGCACTAGCACCACTTTGAAATTGTTAGAACTGCAGAATCTCAAGTCCTACCCCATTATCTACTGAATCAGAATCTTCATTGTAACAAGATCCAGAGAGATTGACAAGCACACAAAATTTGGGAGCACTGGTCTTTTAGCACTGTTTTTGCCACATGCTTGCCCCCAGTAAGAATTTCACTGGATATTGTATGAGAAAGAGGACACTAAAAGGTATAGCTAATCTTTGATAAATTATTATTTTCAGGAGTACTAGGAATCCCCTTCTCATCACCACACATAGTAACTCTTCCCAATAAACTATGGAATAATTAATTAATTTAATTAGATAGTTTTTCAAAAAAGGGTTGAAAATTTGATTATGGTAAGAGTCATAAATGTACATGTAATGAAGGGCCCTCTTTTATCCACACACACATTGGTCTGGAAGAGGGGATTGTTCCAGTCCTAGGGGAAAAACATGAAAGTGTGAGCTCTGGCCATTTGTATAAATGATGTCATGTTCGTGTTCAAAAATAATAGATAATGTTCTAATTTTAACTGGTCTTTTCTTGTAATATATGCTATTAATAAATTAATTTTAAAATATCAAATATAGGTGATTGTGAGATCTTTCAGAATTTTAGAAAAACATGACATGTCAAAATGTTATAGATGTGTTATTTTAGGAGTAATTAATTTCTAAAACTTTCAAGAACTCTAAGAATGCAATTAAATACCTTCCTCTCATAGATTTAGGTTTATTATTGTCCACATACATCATTTGTGTGTCGGTAAACATAAATTAAGTGACCTGTTAATTGCCAAAAGATGACATCTGTTCACATGACCCTATATGTAACAGTCTTAAATATCAAACCTGTTTGGGAAATTTCCTTTACCTTCCTTATAATTAAGCCCTGTAATCTCTTTTGCTTCATGGAAAAGTATTTTAAATAATTAATTTTGTATGTTGTAAGAAATATAAAATGGGAAGAACTCAAGACTTTAAATATCTGTTTATAAAATGATAGATCAAAAATTTTTCCTGCCTTGAATACAGTGGTGCTCTTGCTTTATGTTATCATAAGATTAGGTGATAATCTCTTCTCTCAATGTACCGTAGATATTAGGGTTCTTTTTAGGTATTTACCACAGAGGAGGCCAAACTTAGCTTACGCTTCATGATTATTTCTACTGTAGTTGAAAGAATTGAAATTCATCATGATTGTGATATTTATGCTTTTTTTTCCCCTACTGGGAGCAAAGGAAATTGTTTTTACAATTTTGATTGTGACAAAAAATATTTAAATGAAAATGAGGAAACTACTAAATGTCACTTTTATCACTATAGATAGATTTCTTGAGATTGCACATGTTAGTTAGAACATTTATATTTCTCTTTTAAAATATTAAGTTTAGGTGAAATATATAAACATTTAAAATTTACTGTCACACAAACTATAGATCTCCAAGACTAAGAATCTAGAAATCCATGCTAAATTGACCTATAAAAAGAAATTTCTTGGCTTGGTGAAAATGTACACCATTGTGAAAGAAAATAAGCTTATTGAATACTAGAAATATTGATTGTCATTCTGCTTGCTCACTAGCATTTTTAATATGATGTGAGCTACCTGTGTTGCAGAGATATTAAGAATTCATAGGTATAGTCTATAGTATATATAGTAAAATACGTGGTAGATAGCATTATTTATATGTATGTCACTTATGTGTTGTATATGGTACATATGATAGTTTATATCAATATTTAAATGCATTTATATCAGTATTTAAATGGATTTTAACTTAGCATTTTGCTACTGTTTACAAAGCATTCAGTATTCATCTTCAGTATTGTGACCTATTATTTTCTCTCACCTCACTCCAAATGTCTCATTGCTAGAATTTCAACTTAGGTGGATGATACTATATAAAAGTAAAGAAAAGAAATTCACAGATATTTATTGATAGAAATTTACAAACTCAAGGTAAGTTATTTCTGCCCTTTTTATATGGTTATATCAAGTAGCAATATGATCGATATCTCTACATTCTCTCATTTTCATTTTAAAATATGCAGTTACAAAATATAGGGTGAAAATGACCTCATGATCATAAGTAATGTAATTTCTAGCTCCGCAATGATTCAATATAAATGATCTAAGATATGTGGCCATCAAATACTTTCTAAAACTCATCAAGAGGGATAGTTCCTTTCTCTACATTTTCCCCAAGGCGAGTAAATATTGACCCTATTTTATAGATGGCCATATGATCCTGGAGTTTAAAACTAGGTAATATTTAAAATAGAATTTTTGAGCCAGGTCCAGTGGCTCACACGTGTAATCTTGGTATTCGGGGAGGCCCAGCAGGGTGGATCCCCTTAGCTCAGGAGTTGGAGACCAGCCTTAGCAAAAATGAGACACCATCTCCACCCAAAATAGAAAAACTAGCCCAGCATTGTGGCAAGCATCTGTAGTCCCAGCTACTCAGGAAACTGAGGCAAGAAGATTGCTTGAGTCCAAGAGTTTTAGGGTGCTGTGAGCACCCTCTACCCAGAGCAACAGAGTCAGACTCTGTGTCAAAAACTAAAATAACTAACATAACATAACAAAGCATAATGTAACATAATGTAAGGTAACAAAATGTAACATAACATAATAGAATAAAATAAGTTTTGTAAATGACCGAAAATAGAAACATCTTGAAGATGACTCTCAACTCTTAAACATAATTATCTTCAAAATGGATTTCATTAATTAAAAAACACAATAAACAAATAAACAACTAAAAAGTACTCTCAAGACAATGACTTTATAGCATGTCAAACCAATTTTATACCTGCCACATAGTTTTCATACCAGGAGGTTTTTTTTCTATCTGGAATATTCTTATTTGATATCATCATGTATTTCCTTACTTTACCAAAGAGTTGGCTCAAATGTGACATTCTCAGCAAGACATTCACCAATAATTATCTTACTCTCTGTTCCTACTCTGTGGAGTCATCCTTCATGATTCCAATTTTATTTTTCTTTATGCCATTTGTAAACCTAAACTTATACTATTTGTTATGTATATATTGTTTTTTTCCTCCCCACCTAAATGTAAACTGAAAAAATGCAAAGACTATGGCTTGTCTACTGAATTTTCAGTAAATACAAAAGGAACAGTAATCACTAAATATGTGTTTATTGAAGGAATGGGTGTATCCAGTCAAAGCTTTCTCTCCGATGGTTTAACTTGTACAAATTCATCTTCCTTTACCTTTATTCTTTGTGTCTTTTTCTAGGGCATCATTTCCCTAAGTAAATAATTCTAATTCTTCTCTAGTGAAACCATTTAAACTAAAAGTTCAGCATTTTAAAAAATCCACTTAGATTTTTATTTACAAAATAAATCATATGGGTTGATAAAAATAAAATACATTAGTGGTTTCCCTCTCCATACATAAATGCTGCTGACAATTTGTTAACTATTCCTGATTTTTTTTTTTTTTTAGTAACAAGTAGTATGGAAGAAATAGACAAGAATAACTATAGTCATTTATTATTGATATGTGCTTTTTTTTTTTTTTTCTTGAGATAGAGTCTCACTATGCTGCCCTCGGTAGAGTGTAGAGTGCTTTGGTGGCACTACTCACAGCAACATCAAACTCTGGGCTTATGCAATTCTCTTGCCTCAGCCTCCCAAGTAGCTGGGACTACAGGTGATGTGTGCATTTTTAAAGCATCCTTTACAGTATTTTGGTGTGGATTTTTGTATTTTTGTAGTTTAAAAGATTCTTGTGTTTGCAATACTATTTAATAGAATTTTGATTAGAAATATTATAAAATTCTTCTATCAAATAAGTCAGGCCAGACTAAAAATACTAAGACCAACTGAAGACCCTATTCTTTTGACCCAGATTGACTAAATAAAAGAAGCTGTGTTGGTAACTCATGGAGCTGAGATAGAGGAATTGTAACGAACCCTAAGATTTTTTCTCAATTCTTAATAAATCTAAGGTAAATTAAACTACCTTATATATTTCACTATTTAAGCAATCAATTTTATCTATATCTCTAAGGAGCATCTATTGTGTTCCTTAGTAAAAATAAAAGGAAAAACAACAAAGTATCTTGAAGTGGCAAACAAATAATTACTTAAAAGAACAGAGGAAAACAGAAAAAATAAATCTGCAAAGAAATATAAAAGTTATAGTATGGCTTTAAAGATATGGCTGCTTTTTTAGAGCTATACTGTTCACTAGGCAGGCTCTAAGCATGAGTGGCTATTTACATTTTGATTTAAATTAAGTAAAAATAAAGTAAATTAAAACTTATGCTTCTTGATCATGCTAATCAAATTTAAGTGACTGTTACATTGGACAGCACAGAGAGAACACTTCCATCATCACAGAAAGTTCTACTGGGTAACACTGTCCATAGCATCAAAATATGTATCAATCTGAGTTCTCCAGAGAAACAGGACTGTTTTGAATTATATCTCTAGCAAGAACTTTATACAAGGAATTGGCTTACACGGTTATGGAGGCTGAGAAGTTCCAGGAATGGCAGTAAGCAAGCTGAAGACTCAGGGATACTGATATTATAATTCTAGTCTGTGATGGTTTATTTTATATGTCAACTTGGCAGTTCTAAGGAAAGCCAAGCTATCTAGTAAAACATTATTTCTGAGTATATCTGTGAACACATTTCTGAAAGAGATTAGCATTTGAATTAGTAGACCGAGTAAAGAAAGTCCACTCTTACCAATGTGACCAGGCATCATCTAATCCATGGAGGGCCCAAATAGAACAAAACGGTAGAGGAGTGGTAAATTTTCTCTCTCTCTCCTCCTCTTCTCTTCCTTACCCTCCATGAACTGGACCATCCATTCTTTTTGCCCTCAGATAACAAAGCGTCTGCTTCTTGGGCCTTTGGACTCTGAGACTTACCCTTACTCCCTACCCCTCACCACTTCTGTTCAGGTCTTCAGACTTACAGAACTGCACCACTAACTTTCTTTGTTATCCAGCTGGCAGAGGACATATGGTCGGTCTTCTCAGCCTCCTTTTAATGCAATCCCATTAAAAAAAGAAATCTCCTGTTGATTCTGTTTTTCTGGAGAACTTTAACTAATATATAGTCTGAATTTAAGTTTAAAAATGGGAAATGGTCAATGACCCAGCTTGAAAACAGTTCCATATATACAGAAGATTCTTTCTTAATTTCCCTCTTATCAAACCATCAATGTGTTGGATGAGTCCCACCACACTGGGAAAGGCAACCTGCTTCACTCAGTCTATTGATTCAGATGCTAATCTCATTCAGAAATATATTCACATCCAGGTCCAAAAATACAACCAAATATTTAGGTATCCTATGACCCAGTCAATTTGATACATAAAATTAATCCTCACCCCTTTCATTTGATGAGGATTATGTTGACATTCATTTTCCTTATCAGATTTTCAAGACCCTAATTTTGAATTTAAAACATTAAAATTTAGGGAAAACAAGATTTACCTCTCAAAAAGGCCAAGGTGCTACCTAATGTGTTTGGATTAGTTTGCTATTAATATGCCTCTTTCTCATAATATTGATAGTGAAACGACCCATTTTCTTTCTTTCTTTTTTTTTTAAGACAAAGTCTCACTTTGTTGTCCTTGGTAAAGTGCTGGAGAGTCATAGCTCACAGCAACCTCAAATTCTTGAGCTCATGCAATTTTCTCGCCTCAGCCTCCCAAGTAGCTGGGACTACAGGCACCTGCCTCAACACTCAGCTATTTTTAGAGGTGGAGGGGTCTCATTCTTTCTCAGGCTAGTCTCGAACCTGTGAGCTCAGGCAATCCACCTGGCTCAGCCTCCCAGACTTCTGGGATTACAGGCGTGAGCCACTGTTTTGGCCCAGCCAAAACCACCCATTTTCTTAGTATAGGTGTTGAGAAGGAAGAACCCATTCTTAGTTTGAGTATTACCTTACACTGTGGTCTATTAATACATGGTACAATCAAGAATGAATAAATATTTGTCTAAACTCTTTACTTGCAAGTAACATAAATCCAAATCAAATTAGCCTAAGGAAAAGAAAAAAAGAAATTCCTGAGATGGGGGAAAGAATACACTTTGATCTAAGGTGTCTGTAATATTATTAGGATTGTGCCTTATTTCATTCAACTCTGAATTCTAATTTCTTTTAAATTAGTTAAAATCTCATCAGGTTCTCTACACAGGGAAGCAAAGAGGATCAACAAATTTCTGGCTTAACTCACATTTACATTAAGTGGTTCTAGAAAAAGTGAAAAGCTATTTCTTCATAACTCTATCTAGAATCCTGGAATGACTTAGATAGATGACCTTTGATTCTGATTATCCTTCATTTACTCATTCTGTTAGATTGGGCAATGACAGTGAAGGTATGGATATTTAACCAAATTATTTTACCAGATGGGGAGGAGACAGTTTATAAAAGGAAAAGATGCTTGACAGACAAAATGTTATAGAGATCCACAACATAATGCAAAAAAAAAAAAAAAATTATAAAATGTGATACAAGGGGCATTTTTATGGATATGCATGTTATTTTGTTACCCATGCTAATTAGAATAAAGTGGTAAATGATAGTCTTTACCACTTCATACACTGCACAGTAGGGTCTCAATAAATAGTTATGGAACAAATAAACATAGTGCAGTAATAAAGTTCTCACTACTGGCAAAATTTAGAAGAGGATTATCCTCAGATTTTACAGAGCCAAAAGATTACTTCTCTGCCTTTCTATGATAGCTGATAACACTATGTATCTAAGTGTCATATCGGCTCTTGAAAATTAACTACAGTTAAATGCTGATTAATTTCTGGCTTTTCCTCTTTAGTTTTCAGATTTTTTTTTCAGAATTGCTTAGAGTTACTCCTGTGTTTATTGCACACATACTCAGTTACCTTCCCTTGTGTACCCCCTGCACTTACCCCTATTAAATTCCATACAGTTTTTGATGTATGACTTCTCTAATTTGTCAAGCCCATTTGAAATTCTAGTTTGGACTTCTAAGATCAAAGCAACTTGAACAAACTCAATGTCACATTGAATGTGCTCTTAATTGCATTATCTAAATGTTTACCACACACACACTCAGGCATGCACACACAAAGACATACACACATTCACATACAAGTCATATGAATTCCAATCTTCAACTACCCTATTTGGCACTCCAGAAAAGGTTTATTATTTTTTAGGATTTGGACAACTTAGACTTGAGTGAAATGGAGTTAGCTTGCAAGCTCTATACATTATATGGGATTGCTTACAGAGAAAATATTTAGTTCGGGAAGGCTGGAAAATATATACTGAAGAGGTTTATAGGCATGAGTAAAGAGTGACCAGGATTCTGAAAGTCAGATCAGAGAAGAGAAAATATAGTCTTGAAACCCCAAAGAAAAGTCCTGAGCAGTATGAAAACAGAAATTTAGGAAGTTCATTGCTTAGAAGAAGATGCCAAATTTAGTACAAAAGAAGAAGAACTTGATAAGCTACCAAATGCATTTTATGTATGGATTCCTAGCTGGCTTTTTGTTCATAAAAAAGAAAAAGAAGCTTAAGAATTTTGGTAGTTCTAAGCTCTCAGTTAGAAAATGGAGTTCAGGACCCAGGAAATTCTATATCCTTGCTTACATTTTTATTGTGATTGTTTTATTTTGCTTTGTGCTTGAATTGAATGAATGTGTACAGATTATTTTAACCAAACACCTTTATTGAAAAAAATTGATGCCATATATTGCAGAAACACATAAAGAAGTTAATGACTTGTCTGAGGTTAGAGAACATTTTAAATTGAAAGAGAATGATAGAACAAAATACTTGTTGATGCATAGCTAAATGCTAAAGGTGGCATGTTTCCACAGAAGCATTGTTGTAGTCCCATTGGGTATTGCTTATTCACTGGATAGTTTTGGCAAAATGTCTCTAAAATATCTCTATCATATTAAATCCACCTAGAAAATGATAGATCATATTCAGATTGTAACAATAGATTTTGAAAGTTTAAAAAATTATGTACTCTAAAAATGTCTCACTTACTATCAAATGTATATGATTGACTATCTCAGCAAGTAGTATGAGAATGAAGCCATCCAGACATCTACAAGTTGGTAATAAATAAGACACTATTTTTTCAGTAAATGACCATGGGAAAGGATAGAGAGCTCTTACGTTTATTATGACACTTTTTTATAAGTGTAAGGTAAGCTGCTCTTGTAATACCACATGGAATCGTAAAACCTATAAATATATCCATGATCACTCTTGTTTTATAAACAAAGAATCTCAGAAAGTTTAAATAACTTGATCAAGTGATAAATATAGTAAATGCTAGATAATCTTACTTAATATTTGTGGTCTTTCAATTTCTTTTATTATCCTTCAAGAAACTCATCCATGAAAGATATAAATTATTATTACTATAGAATATGTTTTATTCCTTGTAGGAGGTCACAGTGTGAAAGTCCTACTGAGAAGGAAATCAGCACCATGGCTAAATCCATGTATTAGAAAAAAAAAAAAAAAGACCTCGTGGGGGAAGAGATTTGAAAGAGAAAATTAGACAAGACGTTGCTAGAAGAGTAGACTAATACTCTGACTTGACATACGTTAGAATATCTGAGTATTCACTCCATAAAGTGAAAACCAATATTATTTTTGTAAGATTTCTCAGTTGTCTTTCAAGGCTACCCATGAAAATTTCCACGGGTTTTTCATGCAAAAGGTTTCTGTACTTAAAACATACTTACAGAAATGCCATTATCAAATATCATTTGAAAATGTCAATGTCTTTCCTTAGGCACACAAGGCTTCTATGTTTTTCATTTTCCCACTTGTCTTCCTATTATTTCTGTAGTACATATTGTCCTTCTAACTCATAAACTAGGTTTTGTGCTTTCATTATTGGTCTGCAATCCAAAAACTGTAGAGGAATTTTCTCCCTACCGCGTGTTCTTTGCATCACTTAAAAAGAAAACACGTTTTTTAATACTCCTCCTTTGGTCCTTCCAAACATCTTTCAATAACAATAAAAATCCCTTGTGTTTTAAATAATGTATAAACAATTTCTGATAACAAATTCAACCAAAAATTCTAACTTGAGAATTCTAACAAATGCTTCTCCCACGAAGATGATCAGCTTTCTTTTTCAACATGAATTTGAGAAGTATCAGAGTCAGTGTAACTTGGTGTCTTAAACTATGTTTACTTCTATCTATTTAAATATGGACTAATATTTTTTCCATGTCTGCATAATTCTGCATAATACTGATCACATCATTCTCTAGATTTGGAGATACCCTGATTCAAATGAAAGTGAATTTTGCTCACAGCTACCATGTGATTTGGAAGAAACAGCCTACAGCTAAAGTTGCCTTTTCTGCTGGCTTTCCATGTAGGAGAAAATGTAGAATCATAGCTGATTTTTAGCAACCTAAACTTAATGTCTTGCATTGTAAAAGTTTATGTCTATGGATAGGGTAATAATAAATAATTTTAATCACCACTTGTGTTCCAAAAATGTTGATGAATCAAGGCACTGAAGAGTAAAATGTGAGGTAAATAACTGTCAAATGATGATTTAAACGTTTTGTTTTTTCAGTCGAGGGGGCCAGCTAATTAAACCCCAGATTTTCACAAACTTATACACACCATCCAATGCACTTCTCTATCAAAGGTTAGTTTTTCCAAGGAGAGAACTGGGGAGGTGGTAGGGTAGAGCAGTGGCAGGCTGGGTAAGACTTAGTTTCAATAAAACCATAAACAAAAGGAAATGTCTTTTTTTTCTGTGAGCATTTCTTTCAGTACCAAGATGGAAGAAAAGGAAGCAAATTGTGTCAAGAATAGTATTTCAAAACTACCAGTCAGATAGACATAACATTTCCCTTTAGATAAGAGAGAGGCCAAGAGTTTCATGGTAATTGAGGCTTCTCCATAGAAAGAAAACTTAGGAAAAAAGTTGTGCTCTTCCTAATTTCATTATGACACGGTTTAGTTTGATTTGGTTTTTATTTTATTGTTGTTGCTCTTTAACTAAGTGGGCTTCTGTATTACTTCTGTAGCCAAATAGGTTTTTGGCTGTCCTCCTCTGAGGGGAAGATTGACAGTCTTTCTGGACAGTTCTGATTCCACCTTTAGGGTCTAGTTTCCCAATCCTAATGTCTACACTTTTGTTATGCTCCTGGGATCACTAAGGAATGCAAATAGATGAAAACACAATATTAATTATGTCAATTCTAAATCTTCACTATAGTAAAGATAAATAATTCTTCCCAGTTCTATTTTCCATTGCAAATATTATACATTTACTTAGTTCAATATGGTCTATTTCAGCCTTATCATTAACTTGAAGGCAATGTAAATATCTAAGAACACAATATATGTAAACATACTGCAATAAAATGCCAGCTGTCAGTGCCTCTATGACACCCCATTACCTTTGTTGGTGCCCTCTGTGGCACCTCGTCACCACATGAAAGAAACAAGTGGGACATAGATTAGAAGTACAATGCTTGCAAGAGGTGGACTTCCCACAGGTGCAGGGAAGCCCTGAGTAACCTCTGTCGTGGCCTTTTATTGAAACAGTATACAACAGGTGTAGGGGGTGCCATGTACTGGAGCTGCGTGCTTAATGACCCCTATGTGCTCTTTCCCCATGGGCTCAACTCCCACCCTGTTGATCCACAAATGTTTAAGTTCCAACACCTGCTTACTAACAACCTACCGATCTTATTTCATTAACACATGCAGTTACTTGAGGGCTTGTCTCCGGGCACAAAACATTCCATGATGGCTCAGAGATTGTCCTGCTCCCAGTGCCTCCCTGAAGAACCAGTAGCAGCTCCAATAAGCCTGGTTCTCAGTCTCCAACACCCAGCAACAAAGATTTGTCCCAGATTCAAATATAACCTACCTCCAATTATAACTTTTTTTTTTTTTTAGCAGTTTTTGGCTGGGGCTGGATTTGAACCCACCACCTCTGGCATATGGGGCCAGGGCCCTACTCCTTTGAGCTACAGGTGCTGCCCCCAATTGTGAATTTTAAAGGAAAATTACTGTCACAAAGAATAAACCTCCTCACAAGTTAAAGTATTAAAATGTTAAAAAACAGACAAATTAAATTCCAAATTGAAATTATCGTTGTTCTTGCCATATTTTATTTCAAATAAATTAATTGTAAAAATTTCCCAATGCCACTTATTGTGTTCAATCTCAGATGGATCTCAGTGCCTGAAATTGGCTTTTTGTGTAACTGTAATCAAAATAATCTTTCATGGGAATGGAAGTGCTTCTTCAGAGTCTTCAGAGTTGTACCACCTTCATACCACTTATGATGTATCTCACTTTTATAGAGCCTAAAGAGTTAGTACACGTAATAATTTACAATATAGGACCCAAGCACCAGAAGCTGCCCACCACATCTAGGACAGTCTATCCTTGGAAAAATTTTGTTCTCAGAATTCTTTTTTCAGGTTATAAGTAACCACGGTGGAGGTTCAGTATTAAAATGGAAAGATAGAGACACAGTAGTAAATTACGAATTTAGTCTCCCTGGATCGAAAGATCGTTCATTTCCTGCTATGTCTCTAAAATCTTCTGCAATATGTAAAAGTCACTCTTTTCAAACAATAGAATTGTGTTTACCGTATTACTTCCAATTTCCATTTTGAGCCCTGTGTTTCTGGCTCTCCAATACTGACTTGAGCAAAGTTCCATTCGTTTCTCTGGAAAGTATTTACCCTCCAATTTTGGTTTAAGCTAAAAAGCCATCCTCTGCAGCTGAAGCTGCTGTTGATGTTTCTGATGCTATATCGCAAGTAGCCTAATAAGAATCAATACATAAGCTATAATCTTTCCTGTACTTTAATATTACAAATTTTGCATTTCGTGCAAGCTTACGGTAGCTTCTTAGGTCTGGAACTCATAAATTAAAGCTAGAACCTCCATAGTGCTGCTTGCACCTGTGTAACTCAGCTATAGTTTTAAAGCAACAAAGATTGTTCTGCAAACCAGTGCCTAAATAGATTGCAAAGACACTCTTTTTCCTAAAACGTATATTTGCCTCAGCTGTGCCTGTTTGCTAAGGCCTCTGTGATCTGTCAGCATCTGCTAAGGAACTGGATGCCAGAACATATACTCTGAGTTTAGTTCGAGATCAAGTTATGGCAGTCTGTATCCTAGTTTCCGATGTTTGTCCAAGGCCACCCTTGGTTTTTGCTGAGGCCTATGCAGCCTGTGCTGTTGCTTATGCTAATCCTCCCATGAAGCTGTCATCTGCCAAGATATCCTGTATGCGAAAGCCTCCTGCCCAGTGCCCAGAACTTAAAAGCCAATAGCATCACTGTAAATAGTCATGAGTTCCGATATAAGCGGCCACACGTGCTAAGGTCAAAATACCCTAGAGCACAAAGCCACATGTGCCAATCTCACCAAATCGTTCTTGTATATTTTCCTCCAAATTATAATCTTTTGTCTTGTAATCTCAATGTTAATTAATTCTGAACCCATTTGGGGGGCTTTGAGGGACTCAGAATTTGTCATTTTTCTTTTTCAGCTTGGATTGTAAACAAATAGAGAAATAAAATAAATAAGCGCTTGGAAACAAAAATAGTAACCTCAATACTAATAAGACATAGGAAGTAGCTTGTTAGGGTGTGTGGAGAAGGATATGATTTGCTACAGCTACATAGGATATGATTACTGTAGCTCCATAGTACTGTACATGGAGAAGCAAAACCTCGAAGGAGTCTCCAGAGAAAAATGAAGGCAGGATTTGAGAGAGTTGAGCAGGCTCAACGTATTTCCCCTAAATTCCATGGAGTGGAGAGCAAAGGAATGAACATGCTGGGAGTGTGACAGCAGTTGAGCTCTCTCCACAGTCATGAAACTCGGAATGTAGTAAAACTCTACTATCTCCCAAACAAATAACTTTTATAATATATTTTTTTAAGTATGGACATGTGTCTCCCATATGAATTGCAGTGTCCCACGTAATAGTCAATCTTCCAGGTTAGCTCGTGTTATCTATTTTAATTAATAAATGTTCCTGAAGCACAACGTTGTAACAGAAGGCACTAGAAAAAAGGTCATGTACAACAATTTTTCTAAAATAATACATTGTGAAGTGTTTTGGATGCCACAAAATCCATTTTTTCTTAGTGTGGCTCTAATGCGAGAGTCAGATGCCCCCAGCTTCCAGCAACTGCTTGTCATGCTTATACCCGATAGCTGCTTTTAACTAGAATGGGGACTGGTGAGCTAGGAGTTGCTGGAAAGTGGCTCAGGCCATATGACTTGAAGCTTTTGTTGTTATTGTGGGGAAATGATGAATATTAGAAATAGGGAATAAACTGAGCAGGGTAGATATAGTTGTTTTCACGGAGGAGAAATCACTAAAATGATGAACTGTGAAATGTTAGTCCTACTGGGCTCTTTCATGTCCTCTCCTAGGATTCTTTACTCCTTATTTTAAATCTACTTCTAATAGCATCACAGCGGGTGGCTACAATGTTTATGCCCCTCCATTCATATGTTCAAATCCCAATCCTCAAGATGTTGCTATCAAGAGGTGGTGGAACCTTTGGGAGGTAATTAGGTAAAGAAGGTAGAGCCCTCATGAATGGAATTAGTGTCCTTATAAAAGAGACTCTGAAAGCTCCTTTGCCCCTTCCACCAGTGAGGACATAGTGAGAAGGCATTTTCTAAAGAACCAGATTGTTAGACCTCCCCTGAAATCACATTGGTTGTTACCTTCGGCTGCCCAGTCTCCACAACTGTGAGACACAAATTCCAATGGTTTCAATGCCTCCCCGTTTATGGTGTTTTGTTATAACAGCCTGATCAGATGAAAACATGGTGAAAAATGAAGCAGAGTCAGAATTATCTTCATATTAACAAAATAGATCCTCCCCCTGTATCTCTTTTGATTTAAGAAAATTGATAGAGAATGTTCAATGTCTGAACGGCGGTTTCGAAGAAAGAATGAGTGAAAGCAATTTTTTCCATAATCTTTTTTTCACTTGCCACTATCTCCTAAATTAGTCAACAAATTGGGGAAGTGTAGTCAACAATGTCTTCAACATAGAATGGATTAGAGATAAAGGAATTTATAGTAAAATGTTGGAAAAAGTTCTAGCACTTGGGAAGCTGAGGCAGGTAGTTGTCTGAGCTCACAGGTTTGAGACCAGTATAAGCAAGAGTGAGACCCCGTCTCTAAAAATAGCTGGGCATTGTGGTGGGCACCTGTAGTCCCAGCTACTTGGGATGCTGAGGAAAGAGAATCGCTTGAACCCAAGAGTTTGAGGTTGCTTTGAGTTACAATGCCACAGCACTCTACGGAGGGAGAAAGTGAAACTCTGTCTCAAAACAAAAATAAATAAATAAATAAATAAATATTAATAAACAAAACTAAAATAACATAAAAAATGGAAGAAGTCTCTATTTCTGTTGAGAAGTCCATTCTTTTGCCAGAAATAAGGATGTTACAGTTGCAACACAATATTTCCATAAAATCATGTTTTATAAACTTAAATTTTTTAATTGGAAGAGCTAATAATATTAAAATAAATATCTCTTCAGACCATTTCAAAGATCTTCTTACAAATTCTTTTTTCAAAAGGAATTTTACAGCAACCACTACAAATAGCCATTATATCAGATGGCAACATCACAACAGGTTTTAAAATTTGTACGGTATTTCTAGGTGTTTGCAGATTAGATTAGTACTTGAAATATTTCTAAGAAATGAAAGTAGACAACCAAACACTACCACTCAGATTCTGAGTTTCCTAAATTTTTACTTAACTAGACCTTTGCTATCTTGGATAAAAGAGATTTTAAATGTGCTCACAAAGTATCTTTAATTACAACCATTTTTCATGATTAACAGTCTACCTGTCTATATGATCTGTTATACAGATCTGTAAAAAGGAAAAGAAGATTTCCATCCCATCTTAAAGAGATTTTTATTAGGTGCAATTGATATTTAACACCTCACATTTACAAAGCATTTAACAAAGTCCGAATAATATATGTTGAGTTTTCTTTCAGTTTTATAGTTAAATGGATAGTTCCATTTGGGTATACACTTGCTAAACCTCCCAGAATGCAGGGTATAGAAAAAATTTATAGTTGACTATATATATATATATATATATATAGAGAGAGAGAGAGAGATAGATAGACTATATATATGACTATAAATAAATAGAAGTGAGTATATTTATCAGATATTGTGCTCTAATGGTTTCTATTTTGTTTTAGATTTACTCACAATGAGAAAGAATGATCACACTTGTGTGTTGTGAGTTAAAATATACATTGTTTATGTACAGATGAAATTAACCCTAATTATAATTATGCTTACCTTGAAAGAATATCTCAGAATTTACACAACATATCCTCTTACACATATGTGCTCAAATATGTTCTCCCGTTTCCTCCCCTGTACCCAGGCTAGACTCTGAATGGGAAAAACCACTTCATTAACATGATAATAATTAAAAAAAATGATATGTGCTGTTTTGCTGAATCTTGAGTTTATTTTACAATGTTTCCTTCTTAAAGTTCCTAAATGCATATTGACATTTATTTCTATATAGCTTCCATTAAACTTTTATTTTTTTGTTATAAGCTTTGAATTAGAAAAAAAATGTGTTTCTTTAAATTGTTAATCTTTAATGATCATTATGCTCATTTCAAAGTTGTAACATCTCAGAGCAAATAGCTTTTGAGAGAGATTCACTGTTTTGCAATTTGTTTTATCAGAAATTTCTTCTACTTTTATTTTCTCAATTATTCCCTTTGAAATTAAAGAACTATATAATCGTATCTTCATTTCCTTAAAATAGCACTTAAGACATTTGTAACAATTTTCAAATGTTCTCTGCATTCCTACTCAGCATTTTGTTAAAGTTACCTAACCTTAAATTATTATTTTTGTTCCTGCTTCTTTTAGCTGTAAGAAGTAATTCTGGTAACTATAGTTGATGCACCTTCTTCCTTACTTTTCTTTTGGGGGAGGCTTAGGTTAGCCATATTCTGTAATATACAGAGGATCTCCCTCGCTCTCTCTCTCTCCATATATATATATATATATATAAACATTTTAAGAAAGGAAAAAACTATATTAAATTGTAATACTCAAGTCACCATTGACTTTTGCAATAGCAAGTGTTGCTCAAACATCTTCTGTGATCAGTACACATCGAGTATCACAATTTCAACACAGTTTTTTTCTTTTCTTAAAATGTGTTATGTTTTCTTTTGGCACCGTCTGTATATGTGACTTCTTGTTGCTATATTGTCTGTACTGCTGGGAGTCTGGCTTTTATCCGACTGGTAGTCAATTTATCAACTTTACTGACCCTATTACATGCATACTTTTAAAGGTTTCCAGTGATTGCTTTTTCCTTCCCTCCATGATATTTTGTAGTATATCTTGCCCTTGCTCCGTATTAGCTTCTAAATATGTTTCTACTTTGACTTTTGTCTTACTTCCCCTGTGTACTACCTTACTACCTTTTGGTAAGTTTCTATGAGAAAGTGTATATGTTAATCAAACACTTGATTTCTTGCTAGGTCTTTTTAGGGAACCTTGAGGATGTTAGATTGTTTTATACCTTATAAGTCAATAGATTCCAATTCAAATGTTCTTTATGTATGGCTTTCTTCACAGGTAATGTGTTTAGAAAATTCAAAGGATAGGGAAAAGAATACTATGTAAAAAATAAAATGGTTTCCACTTAAACACATTGTGGGTTTTTTATTGTTGTTGTTGTTGTTCTTGTTGGGGATTCATCGAGGGTACAAAGAACCAGATTACATGGATTGCATTTGTTAGGTAAAGTTCCTCTTGTAATTGTGTTCTGCCCCCAAAAGGTGTGGAACACATTATTCTTAGTAAAGCATCACAAGAATGGAGAAGCAAGAATCGTATGTACTCAATTCTCATATGAGGACAGTTGATGACCTAGAACACATGTGTTTTGATTAATTGGGTTAATTGTGATTAAATCAGTGAATGAGAATTGGAAGACTGAAATATCTACAAATCCAGAATTTTATATCTATTATCTGAAAAAAGTAAATACTTTTATATGTGCCAATAATTCCTTAAGAACAAAATGAAATCCATATTGATTTTAGAAGACCATAGTACTTTTGAGATTTCTCCCTTTAAATGCATGTGAGGAATAATATTTTGCTTGTTTTCAACATAATTTTAGTTTCAGTTATTAATACTCTTGATGAATCTATGTTCATTTTTTTATTTGCTTGTTTCAGTTAATTTAGAAAATTAAAATATGTTTCTTCACTTTTTTAATTCTCTTTTCCTAATTAAACTTTCAAACATATCTAGCTATTGTATATTTCTAAGAAGGTTTATATAAAAGATGTGTTACATAACCCCTTGCATTGACATCAGATTGTATTAAAGGTTGCATGCCAGACATGTCCTACTTAAAGTCACAAAGCAATGGTGGGTGGGGGTGTATAAGGGTCATGCAAGACCAATGGACCCTGACCCCTCCACTCCAATGGTATACAACTGTTTAATTTCTTTTTTACTGAAAGTTTACTTTACTTTTCTAGTAGCTTTCTAATTATTATAACCAATTTTGTTCTCATAAGATTATTTAAATGCATTACTGTTTTACACATCACATTATTTCATAAGATCTACTCTAATTTTTAATAAATTACAAAAGCATTTCCTCTTTTGACAAAGTATCACTCAACAAAGAGTCCATGTATATCCCTACATTTCCAGGAAGCTCTGAGAAGTTCTCAACTCCTGTATCTTTCAGAGATGAGTTTAAAGCTAGATATGCTTCAACTCAAACATTCTGCCACGTATTCAAAGTTCAAAGTCCTAAGTTTCATTTGTGTGCCTGTTAAGATAGGTTATCCATTTGCAAGGTACAATGATGGTATAGGCATGAGATATACATTGCCATTCCAAAGGGGAAAAATTAGGGAATTACAAAGGAGTAACAGAATCCCAGTAAGTCCAAAACACAACGTGGCAAAGAACATTAAATCTCAAGGATCCAGAATAAACTTTCTTGACTCCATGTCTTGCTTTCTGGATACACTGGTACAAGGTCGGGGCCCCAAGGTTTCAGGCAGCCTGGCCTCTGTGAGTTTGCTGGGCTCAGTGCACTCAGCTCTTCCAGGCCTGCACTGCAGGTTGGCAGCTCTGTAGTTCAGCATGGCAGTCCTGCTCCCACAGTGCATCTAGATACTGCCTTGGTGGGAAGGCTCTGCAGCAGCTTGGGACCCTACTTTTGCTTGACATTACTGTAAAGAGGGCTCCACCACCACCACAAGTCTCTCTCTGGATCCCCAGGCTGTTTGACGGATCCTGTGATATTTAGGAGGAGGCAGCCAGGCCCCATGGCTTTCAAGAGAACACCAGTCATGGTACTGGCCTTCCCAGAGCCACTCCTGGGGCAGCCAGAGCGCACTCAGCAAGCACAGCCCAGACTTGCTTGTAACCAAGTGATGACCAGATATCTTTTACTTAACTATATTGCCTGAAAACTTTTTTTTTTTTTAAATACACAATTTGCAGTTGCCCGAGGAATGTACTCTTACTTAACTGCTTGTGGGAATATAAATAAATTGGGAACTTCGCAATAGATATCAAAAGTTCTGAGATTATGAGAAAATATGAATATTTCTTCAATTTGGGGATATCGTAAACAAAAGTTTGTATACAGTGGCAGCTATTTTCATCAGTCTTTTGGGTGAAATATTACTCATTATAGTTTTAATTTTTACCACCTCTATAAACAGCGAATACAATTTTTTCTCACGTTTATGGCTGATTGTGTTATTTTGTAAAATGTTTTTCCATGTTGATTTCACAACTGCCTGTTTCATTTGATGGAAAAACTACTATGAACATGATGTTTGTAACATGATGTTTTCTTTCCCTTTTCTCAGAAAACAATACTAATAAAGGGCTCCTCATGTGTTTCCTCAAAATAATGTTTCACTCAGCAACTGTTAATGAACACCTACCATGTTCCAGGTACGGAATCAAGATACAGCCATGACTGCAAATAAAACAAAGCAAATAAATAAAGCACAAATAAGCAAAAACTCAGGCTTCATAGAGAAGCTAATATTTTAGTTTCTTTTGAACTACAGAAAAGATTATAGATTCTGTAATCAGATATGCTAAATAATTGAAATAAAATACACACTTTACACACTTCCTTGCTACTCACTTTATGCTTTAATAATTGTATAACCTACTTGTTCTCCCTGCCCCCTCCCACCCCAATACTTCTTAATAATAATGATGAAGTACTTATTAAATAATTATTTCTAGGAGAGACTATATTAGGGTGAAATATTTTCAATTCCTCAAATTCATCATTGATAGGTAGCCTTCAGTATTCACTTCTATTCCACCTAATAATTTTGCAACACAGGGTGCACTTATCAGAGGATATATTTAACTGTAACTGCAACACAGAAAATCTGCCTTGCAAGTCATGGACAGTGGGAATATTGAACTCTTTCCTATTATTCATCAAAGCTTGAGCATAATAAATTATATTTAGAGAGCTATTTCCTTCTTCTTTCTCTGCTTTCTCCTCCTTTACATCCTCTTTTTTCCTCCTCTTCCTTCTCCTTTTTCTTGACTGTAATGTGATAAACTCTGCTATATGCTGTAATATGCGCTTACGTGTGTATATGTGTTCACTTATATATTTAATTTAAGTCATATTTTTACTTCGACTTTATCTAGATCTTCTGATATTCTTGAATGATTTTTAGTGGGTTTTTTTGTATTAAGAATTTTTTTTTTTTTTTTTTATTGAATCATCGCTGTGTACAATAATTCAATCATGGGGTATAGTGTGCGGGCTTCAGATACAATCGGAGATATTTTCATCAACCTGATTGCAATAACATTCAAGAGACTTTCTCATTACTATGTGAGAACATTTTTGATCCATGTTTAGAAGTTTTCTCCTGACC
>CAUYRH010173848.1:0-12446 GCA_963574655.1 Perodicticus potto
CTTTAATAAGACTGTAGAAACTATTATCTATTACAGGTTGTGAAGGCCTTGCTTGTTTAAATATCTTAACTCCTATGGTTAGTAAACTGTGGAAGCACTGTAAAGCAATTTAATGAATAATTAGTAGCTTTGTGAAATATCAGGAGTATATACTACTTATGGGACAGGGAAAATTATAAAGGGATCAGTCATGAGTTACAACTGAAGGACTTGTCGTATACCAGTTCCTTCATACTTCAGAGATGCCATGAGCCCATTTAGTGCTTTAACTTTAAGCAAGATATGAGCAAGTATTGTCAGATTTCCTTCATAATCTTCTGTTTAAAAGGACATCCTCTCATTCTCTACATGTTCAAGTACATCTATCGTAACAGGTACTATACAGGCCTTTGTGGCCAGAGAAACACGAATGGAGAAACAGACAAATCTTTGTATTTTTTTCTTTTGTGCCAGGTACTAAATAATTATCTGTGATTGTCTGTTTTGTGCTATTGGGCTATAATCATAATGAACCATTTTTCCATAATCTTAAGTTTCTGATTTCCTCAGAGTCCTAGAGAAAAAAACATACTTAGCCACATAGAAGATGCTATACCCAAGTTCTCTAACTTGTCTGCTGTTAACTAAAGATTGAATTTCATGAAAGCAGGACCTAAATCCATTTTTCTTGATGGTCTATCTCATGACCTCATGTTCTTTCTGACAATCAGGTCAACAAGTCCTCAGTAAGTATTTCAGATTCAGTCAACCAATGTACGCAGATTGAGCAGCTACTATGGGTGAAAAGTCCTTGTAGACCCAGTAACTGGGTATGCTTTGTACTTTTGCCATCCTGTGAAGTAAGAAGAGGAATTTCAGTGCTCTGGACCTTTCGGTGCTCTGGACCTCTAATCATGAATGTTTAGCCCAAAGTTTGGTTGACTGACTAGGTTTCTTTCTTTTAGAATGCAGGTCACCATTAGTATAATAGATGGTATTTTTATTTCCTCGTTGGGGGAGGGGGAGGCTACTGTGTCTTCTGCCTCAGTGACAATTGTTTACTTATGACTCTTAAATTTTACAACTGCTTCCTTCCTTGGCCATGAATGTTCAAACAGACAACTTATTGCTATAATACACTTACTTTTCCCCAGAAAGTGCTCCTTCTCAAAATTGTCACCTTTGTCTTCGTACAATTTAGCTATTTCCTTTTAGTAGCCTGGTAGCTATTGCTATAACCCCCCAAAATTTTAGTCTTGTTCCAGTATTCCTCTATTAAAAATGGGATTTTGAGATGATTAAAAACGTTGCGTGAAACTTTAGAAGACTAACATTATGGCAATAATGTATAGTGAACATAAAACCGTTTTAGCAAAATATGACTAAAATTTCTTGCTAAATGTCTTAAGGAATAAAGCTAAAAGGTATTTCCAAATGTCTTGACCTCCTCATTTTTGCGACTCTTACATAACCACAGTTAGCAGAAGGTAGTATTATGTATTGCTAGCCTAACTGATTTAGAAATTGCTCAGGTAAAAGTAAATATCACTGTAAGTATCACGTTAGTTTGAGAAACCATCTGCCACGGGTAAGTCGGGAGTCTGTACAGGAGGCTGCAGAGATGGTTAGTGAGTCTGCCAAGTTAAAGGAGAAGCTAAAACATAGTAAGATGGTACAAGTGATATCTAGAGTCATTTTATATGGTTTCTAGTGGTAAAAAAATAAATATATAAATTCCCAAAGACTAGTGAGACTGCACATGGCATATTTACTGGGTTCAGTCAAAATTTTTAATTCTCTGTTAAGTATAAGGAAGCCAGAGAAGGCTTAGACAAGACTGCCAACAATAATAAAGAATACATAGCTTGCTAAAAGAAGATATATCCGTTCTACATGCAAAATTTGAATAGTTTCTTTTCATGGTGATAACTGAAATCAAGTCTTGATTTCAAAATAAATTAACAATGAAAACATGAATTACTGAGAGACAATAATTGTGGGATGAGAAAGAAATAAGTAAATGAGATAAAAATCGTAAAATGTTGAGGAGAACCTAACAAAAAGCCTGTCCATATAATAAAATAGCCCTCCAATAACTTGACCTGTTGGTTGTTTTAAAAATGCTATATTTGTAAGGTGTATCAATAAATATCACACAGAAAAAAATACTGCTTTAAAGCTGTTTCCTCAGCTCTGAGCTAAATGGCTAATATAATAAGCAACTACAATTAACTTCAGTAAGCCAACTGGTTATTTTTCTCAACAAAATAGTCCCAATAATACCAACATGAAACATTTACAAAGCATCACAAATTTAAGAAAGCGTGGACGTGTACAAAGATGGAAACAGAACATTAGATGTATTCCCTGGAGCCGTGCACGAATCTATAATATTGTTTTATTAACATAAAAATTCTTGAAGGAGACAATATTCATGTTAGAGGCATATGTTAATATATTTCTAGTTTTGATACCTACAAAATATTGACAGTTTTTACAAAATAATATTGACCATAAAATGCATTACTGTGAGCTTCTATTTTAAAAGCAGTACCTTCATTTGGCAGATGAGGTAACTGGAGCCTATACAGGTAAACATTTTCTTTGCTTTCAACTCCTATCTTTCTTTCTCCTTATTTTCATTGAATAGAAATTAAACCAGGAATACCCAAGAGCTGAATATTCCTGTTTTCATGCCAACAACGGAGTAAGAATTTGTGAAAATGTTTCTATAAGTTCTCACACATATAATAGAAAATTGGAGATATAGTGATGATTATGTAGAGATGGAGAACATATATCATCATTAGAACATTTTATGCAAAGGCTTTGAAGATAAGTTTGGAAAACAAAGAACAATAATCAAATATCATAGCTCTCAGAAAAATGTCTACTTGTTTTGATGAGATTTTGCATGTATCGTATTAACCATTTTTGAGTTTTATTTTAAATCACATTCATCTGATTCATATCCATAGGGTTTCCCTTTCTTTTCAAAGCTCAGTTGTAGGAATAAAAGGCTATTGCCATATATACATAAAATTAGAAACTTCATGTAAGTTTGGTTTTCTACGTCTTGAACTTCCTTCTATTTGTAAAATTTTTTCTTTGAACTTGGCTTCTTCAGATTTATCTGTACTTATGAATACATCTTTTTATGCAGGGGCTCTCAATTTTTCCTATTTAGCCAAGTTAAAGATTAGAGGTGTTCTCATGTTATATTTAATATCATTCAAAATACCCTATTCATGATAATATAATTATTTGCAACCAATAAGTGAATTCAGTGACCATAATAATTAAATTTTTTAAAATGTTAATGCAAATTTTACTTAGATCATGAAAACAAAAGATAAAATAGGACAAAATAACTTTTATCAAAAGCATGTTTTACGGAGACAGTTTTTCTAAAGCACTGGTCATCAGACAAGGGTAATTTTGCATGTTGTGTAGGGACCATTTGCAAAGTCTTGAGAGTGAGAGAGGAGCTAGGGAAGGTATTTGAATCTACTGGGTAAGGGTCAAAAATGTTACTAACCCTTCTGCAATGCACAGGACAGATCCCCATAATAACATTGTAGTCCAAAATGTTAATAGTGCTGAAGAAACCCTGCTTCTAACCAGTCTTGAGTGTACCGGCTATTTAAAATATATAAATCAGAAAATCAGCTCATTCCTTTTCTCTTCAGCAGAGAAAAATCCAGGTGTGATAATTGAATAATTAACACTTCCCTTAATATTCCTTGTCCTCTTTGTTCTTTAATTGTTAAATATATTTTAAAACTTTTGAGTTAAACAAATACAAAAGCATTTAAATAAACACATTTTAAATGTTCTTATTAATCAATTACATCATAAATTGAATCCTCTTTTTCAAATTTACCTTTCTCCCATATGCAAAATTGTAAATACACATAACCACATGTACAGATTAAGAAAAAAATACAGTCTAACATTTGTGTAAACTCTTAAAATTTTTTCCACTGGCCTCATTATATCTGTGAATTCAGTTACTTCCAACATTCTGAGTGCTTGCAAAATCATCTCTAATTATAATCTCAGAATTAGCTTCAGAAATGTTCACTGTCTATTGGCCCCTTTTTATAGATACTATAATTACACCATCCAATATAAACAGGCTGCAAAACCTATTGATTAGACCATAAACAGCCTGAGAGTATAAATAAGCCTGCTTAGTTTCCCGGAGTGTCCAAATTCTTTACATAATACCACATTTAGCACCGTAATAAATATATTTTTAAGTGAATGAATGAAAGACGTCAAATGTTGCTTGATTAATTTCTAATTCTCTGCTTTTCTTTGAGATTATTGAAACTAGAGAACCCCAATGATACAAAATCCTTATAGTTTATACACTTTGAAATTTAGAAACTATTTTAAGTATAGGGAGTTAAATTCTTTGACCACATATAGTGGTACAACTCTGATTCCTGAGTCACAGAATGTAAAAGTAAAGTAATAAAGTTAATAAGCTGGAAAGTGTATCAGAGAACAGCAGTAAGATTTGAAGGAAAACCTATTGATTTCAAGTTGTGAACTGCTGAAGTGACATCTTTTGTTAAAACATTTATTTTAACTGGAAAAAATATATTTTACAACCTTTTAAAGTCCGTGTGTGTTTTGTTAGGGGAGAAACAGATTATTTTACATATATTTTCTTACTAAATGGAAACAGGTTCAAATTGAATTTATTAGATGCACCGAAACTTAGATATCACCACTCTTTGCTCAGAAAGCTAAGGACAAATATAAAAAGGACTTTTTTTATTTTCATTTGCCTTACAATAACCATATGACTATCTTAAGTAATATTGAGTTTACTTAGAACTAAAATAAGAAGAAAAATTTATTCAGAAAATAAACTCAGCCTCAAGTAAAGTATGTAAGTATTAAGTCAATAATCAGTAATAGAAACAAAATGAAAATTCAATCATTTTATATCTGAAATGGCATGTTCACATTCCTTTAGCACTTTGTTTTTATAATGAGGCAGTGCTGAGATGGAATAAATAGGGAATTTATTCTTCATTCAATTATTTATTAAATGTATGGCCTTATAGTTAGGATGGGAATGCATTATTATTGACTTATTTATTTAATTTGAGAGTATAATAGAGGCACAAACATTTCGGCTGCTTGCACTACTTTTGTACAGTTTGGGTCAAGGTTAGAATTGCGTCCATCCCCCAGATGGCACGTACTGTACCCATTAGCTGCGGCTTTACCCAGCCCCTCCTCCCCTCTCGCACCTGCTTAATTTGCATTGAATTTTACTACCATATGTGCACATGCATGTTGATCATTTGGCTTCAATTTAAAAGTGAATACAGGTGGTGTTTGTTTTCCCCTTCTTGTGATACTTCCCTTTGGAGGATGGTCTCCGGTTCCATCCAGGTTGTTCACAATGGTATTAGTTCACCTTTTTTTAGTGATCGAGTAATAATCCATGGTATGCATATATCATACTTTACTAATCCACTCATGTATTGGTGGACACTCGAATCGTTTCCATACCTTTGCTTTTGTGAATTATGCTGCTATAAACATTCAAATGCAAATGTCCTTATAACAGGAATTCATTATTTAGTAGTATGCTGAAAATAACAGATGATTTCTCCTTCATCCTATACTATGTACAGGATGGAACAACTTAAATAAATGTCCTTTGAAAACCACAGATAGAAATAAGATTTTCAGTGTACCCCTCACTGTTCCCTTTCAGAATGTGTAGATGTTTTTGAGATCGCTCAGGGAAGCCTGTAGATGTTTGTTGAAATTCTTTAAGTCATAGAGTTCAATAACATTACATTTTCTTTTTAACAGTGACAAATCATAACAGAAGAACTGTGCTGTGTACAACATCTACTTTATAAATGCATGTTGTTAATTCCTTTCTCTAACACAAAATTTCAGATTGTGCAATAATATTTTAAAATTATCTTTATTTCCATTAATTATTTTACCATATTTTCTGCCAATCTTATAAATGTAAGAAGGTAGAATTTATTTTTATCAGCTAGCATCATTTGGAAATAAATTGTCTTTGTTTAAGAGAAGAATTTGATATGCCGCTTGCAAGCAGAGTGTGGATATTGGAAAGAAACAACCTAGAGATAGGTAAATGTCTCCATGTAAAAAAAGAAAAAGCCAGATACTTAAAAATAGTAGAATCAAGACAGAAATAGATGTTTAAGTGGAACTTAGAGGTTTGCTATTGTGAATGGTTTTATAATTGTGTGCAATAAAGTTTTAAGTATAAGTGCCCTGCACCCCATTCACCATCCATCCTTACCAACTCAAAACTGAAAAGAAGATACAAAATATATAAGTAACTAGAAATGCAAAATGTCCTGACCAACAATTATAAATCATTTTATAGGTTAAAATATTCATTGACTTGGTGTGATAAGATCTTCACATTCATCAAATTGTTCAGATCCATCAAGCAGCAGAAGAAAAGTGATAATGGAGATTCTTATTCTGTTCTTTTTAGGTTCAAATTAATTCTTACCCATAATTCTCTGTGGGAAAAACTAGAAAACAAGTTTGCTAGAATTTTTATTTATTTATTTTCTTATTTTTATCTGATTTGTCATAATGAAGGTAGAATTAGCAGAGGTTTGAGTTGTGGAGAACAGGGAAGAATTTGGTGACATGGAAGGTATATATTTACCACCTCCAGTGCTGAAAAAAAATTTTAAAGATTAAAATCATCTTCAGAATTTAAGAATAGCATTGCAATGTATGAGCAATATTTTAGCTTTTCAATTTCACTCTTTTAAGGGACATGCTTCTTACTGGTCTGAAATGTTTATCTTCTTTTTTTATTTTTCAGTGAATAACAGGCAGTCTTCTCGTATTAAAATGTAGTTCAGATCACATTACTGCTCAGCTCAAATTGTTTGATATTTCCTATGTACACTTGAAGATACTCCAATATCTTTATGTGAAATACAAGATCCTGCAGTGGTTTGCGGGTCTGCTCCCCGGGGAAGCACATTGCCCACTATTCTGCCTCTTTTCTCAATGAGCTGTGAGTTCGCTAGGTATCTCTGTAGTTAAAGGTTTGCCAGGACTTCACATACTGTTCCCCTTGTCTGGGACACTTATTCCACACATCTTCATTACCACCAAGGGAGCACTTGAAAACTTGAATGTCATAGGTTTGACAACTTACTAAGTACTTTATCTATCAAGCATATTTGGAGATTTGGAAGGCTACATTTAGAAAACTACTTCAATTGCACTGTTCTAGTAAAAGGCTTGTTTCCTGTTCCAGAGAAATTAACTATTTTATATATATCATCACAAATCCATTTCCTTGCAAAAATGCCCATTATCATGACTTAGAGTACATCGTTTAAAATACAAGGAGGTATGTAAAATAGAGAAGATTTTTTAAAAATTCCCTCCGCTTGCTATTACATTTCCCGCAGTCAGAGAGTTAAAAGAGTGTCAAACAACTTAACCAAATAAAATACAAAGCTTAAGGAAAATCCTGACATAAATATCAATAGTAGTCACCATTTTTTAAAAGAAATGTGCTTTGAACTTATTCTGAGATCATTTCTTTCTTTGACTTTTAGGAAAGTTCAGTCACCTCTGGGTGTTTCAATTTTTATCATTGAGTAGGGAATGATAGCTCTTGCCTGAACAAGGTTATTTTGGCACCTGGCAATAAGTACATTTCTATAAGGTGAAAGCTACATATATTTGTCCTAATTACCATGTTAACTTGATGACAGAATGGTAGTTCAGAAATAGTAACAAAAATTAAAGGAAAAAGGCAAGACTGTTTCAGAAAAAAATATGAAGTGTAAGTTCAAAGAAACTAGAATTGCCATGAGATATATATTTAATTAGCAAAAATCATGTAATAACTTCAAAATATTAGTGTAAGAGCTAAAAAGTTATGAACATACATATGACTCACGACCAATATATTTTTCAAATTTGAGACAAATGTTATCGTAAACCCAAAAGACCACCCAAACAGATTCCCGTTTACCTTGAACATCCCAAGAGGCTCAAAATTGCCAGTAAACTCCTCACCCTTGAGGCTCTTAAATGGAAATATGTTTTTATGTTCTTATTATTACCAAAATATCTGTATCCCTGGTGACCCCTTAAGTCTCACCTGCTATTTTTGCCTTTGGTAACATATGTTCCATTGTAAACAAAATACAGTATACCATCACTTTCTTCTTGGAATACTTTCTTCTTCCTCTATTTCCAAAAGATAAGCCTCTTAAAGACATTCCTTATGCTGTCTTCTCAGATGGCATGTATGTTTAGTACACTTGTACCCCATAATCCAAAAACGTAAATCTAACTCTAAACTGGAATTTTAGCTCATCAGGTTTAATTTTTCTGAATTGCAGTATTCAAAGAACAAAAATATATCAAAGATACAAAATGACCCAAATGGGTACTTTTATGCTCCTTTTTGATCAGGATTTCTTTCTCAGACAGGTAGCAGAGCCAGCTGCAGTGTTAACCCAGGGCAAAAGAGCAATGAACAGGAAGAACAACTTCATCTGTACCTGGTAAGCTTGCTACTAGTTCCCTTCACGTACACCACTGAAATTGCCCTTTACAAATCAAAAAAAAGGTGCAAAATTGGGTAAGGTCCCCAACCTCTGTGAAGGCACAGGCCTACCTAAAAATAATAATGATCAGCCACAGTTGTTAGCACAATTAGTCCCATATGTCTGATGAATTGCTCTATGCTTAATGAACAAGCTTACATGCTTCCTGAGAACACTTTCCAGTGGATACGCAGCTACCATATGCGCCTGAAGACCCCAACCTGGCTTGACTTGAGCAAATCATGCCCTGGGAAGATCTACCTTGGCCAATGCATGGAAAGGTTCAGCTCTCTCCATCATCACATCAGCTCCTCCATCCCACTACCTATTCTCGTACCCTTGAAACCTGACCCTAAACGTTATCAGGATCACTGATGTCTTCTGCACACAGCCCTTCCCTGTGTGGAAGCTTCATGCCAATAAATGCTGACGCTTTACTAACCCCAGGCTCCCCTCTCCTCTTTCTAAACCACCCGACTACCCTAACAACTGTCCCTTGTGTGCTTTTCTACAATTGCTAGTCTGGAGTCACATAGCTGGTAGTCATAAATATACATACATTTCTCCATATAACATCACTTTTTTGAAGCTTAGAGTCTGAGGTATCTTCCAGGTCCCACATTTCAGTGGCTGACCCACCCAGACCAGCGGCCCAAACCAAGAAACTGACTCAACTGGAACTATGACCCCAACCCAGGAACTGACTCAACACAAGAAGATAATTTCTATACTCCTATAATATTACTCCAGACGTAATCAATTAGCAAATACAACTGCTTAATCCTTTGCCTGCCATACTATCTCTAAATAAATACTCCATCACCAAAATTCTCAGAGAAGTGGATTTTGGAAATTCCTCCCATCTGCCTGCTTTCCACTCCTACTGAAATAAACTCTGTTGGCTCTTCTCTATGTAAAAGGTAATACCAGACCACAATTGGTTTTGTTGTTTCTTAGACATTATCTATAAAAGTGTCTCTAATCCTTAAAAAATGACTTACATCATAAACCAAAAGAAAGATTTGCAAACATCAGCAGCAACATTCATTTTCTGAAGTTTTAACCTGGGATCTTTTCTGCTACAAGACAGACACATTGAGCCTCCTGCCAAAAAGTCTTAAGCACAAAAGGTGGGGAACCTGAGCTAAATAAAGCCTCAAGAAAGAATAAGAAAATTAATGGTAAGTTCAAATGCAAGTAAGAAATCCTAAAAATTGGAGAACTATCAATAATTAAAGTGCATTTTAATTTATTGCTCATTTTCTCTCCAAGAACGCAGTAAGTAAAGCAAGTAGACAGCCCTCAGAATGGGTGAGGATATTTGCAGGTTACATTTCTGACAAAGGTCTGATAAGCAGAATCCACAGAGATCTCAAACATATTAATAAGAAAAGAACAAGTGATCTCATTTCATTGTGGGCAAGAGACATGAACTGAAGCTTCTCCAAAGAAAACAGGTGCATGGTATGCAAATACATGAAAAAATGCTCATCATCTTTAATCATCAGAGAAATGTAAATCAAAACCACTTTGAGATACCATCTAACTTTACCAAGAATAGCCCACATAACAAAAATTCCAAAACTAGGGGTGGCACCTGTGGCTCAGTGAGTAGGGTGCCGGACCCATATGCCAGATGTGGCGGGTTCAAACCCAGCCCTGGCCAAATACTGCAAAAAAAAAAAAAAAAAAAATCCAAAACTACAGATGTTGGCGTGGATGTGGAGAAAAGGGAACACTTCTGCACTGCTGGTGGGAATGCAAGCTAATATGTTCCTTTTGGAAGGAAGTTTGGACAACAGTCAGGGATCTAAAAATTGACCTGCTGTTGGATCCTACAGGAGTATATCCAAAAGACCAAAAATCACTTTGCAAAAAAGATATTGCACCAAATTATTCATTGCAGCCTAATTCGTAATAGCCAAGCCATGGGAGAAGCCCAAGTGCCCAGCAACCCATGAATGGATTAAATAGGTCTTTCTTAATGGAAAAATAGTGAAGTATTCAACCTTACTTAATAATGTTGTGAATGGGAAATAAATTAGATCTAAGGTGCTTAGAATAGTATTTGGTATATAATATTTACAATATACTTCTTCAACATTGCTAGCCTGTTTGGGCTTCTATAACCCAAATACTATAGACTAGGTAGCTCATAAGTAACAGAAATTTATTTCTCACAGCTTGGAGGCTGAGAGGTCCAGATCAAGGCACTAGCAGGTGTGCTGTCTGGTGAGAGTCCACTCCCTGCTTAGTCTTCCTGTGCCCTCCCAGGTTTCCTTGACCCATACATCCCTTGTTCATTTCCTTCTTCCCACTGCCTTCCTATCAACAACTCTTACAATGTATTTATCTGAACCCGGCCTCCAATCTTGGATACTTCCACTTTTCACTGTTCCTCAGCCAAACTGTATCTTCAGTTTTTATCTTTAAATGAGGACACTGGCATCATTATGAGGCCATTTTATATTATAATCTTCAATCCAATTACACTTACGTCCCTTTGTACTGCCCTTATTGTGAAACTCCAAATCTGTTTTTATGCTTTTCATAGAAGCATGTGAAGACAATGAAGAGCAAAACACAATCCTTTTACCTGGACTCATCTTAAGATTGTTACCACAAGCAACCTGTAAAGTCCTAGTGCTTTTTATCAATCTTACCAAATTCCACAGTAACTATTTTTTGAGGATTACTTTTTCATTCTTTTCCTTGTCTTCTCAATCCCCCAATGAGCCTGTTCCCGATCCTCCATCTCAGCTGCTAGTTTACTACCCAATGTACTTCATACTAATATGTAATCAATATATAAGCAATTGCATGTTCATAAGAACAAGAAGACACTAATATAGTCCAGTTTGGGGGTACTGCTAATTTACTCTCACTGAACCAATCCAGCATTTCCCCATGTTTCTCTATGTTCTGTACCAGATCTGGTGTTAGAGTGGATGAACCCTCCCTGCTCCAGTGTGAGGGCAATTCCTTCACTTGTTAGGTGGACCCAATCCTCTCTAGTTCCTGTACACTTTACTCCTTTCATTTTCCCCCTTTGTCCTGAAAGAATAAGCTTTAGCCGCTGCTCTTTCATTCGGTCCCACCCACCAGAATGTAAGCTTGGACAAAGTGTGGAATGCTTGTCTTTCTCATTCCCCAGAAACTTATGATCACTCAATACTTACAAATGTAGCTAATCAGTTGATGCTTTCTGTCTTAAATATAAATTTTCAATTCCTCTCACTTCTTCAAACATTTTTCCATTTCTCTGCTCCTCTTTGCAGGAAACTCTTTGAAATTGCTTTGTGTACTTTCTTTCTCTGAGTCTCCCCAGTGATGACCCTGATACTATCCCAAGCTTGTATTATTAATGACTTTGATGCTATTTTAAAAAGAAGTCAATTTGAAATCTTTATGTTATCACATATATCATCTTTGATAGTAAATGTTTCACTACTTCTTTAAGTAATTTGTAAAATTTTTTTTTCCTTTTTTTTTTTTTTATTAAATCACAGCTGCGTACATTAGTGCAATCAAGGGGTACAATGTGCTGGTTTCATATACAATCTGAAATGTTTTCATCAAACTGTTTAACATAGCCTTCATAGCATTTTCTTTTCTTTTTTTTTTTTTTTTCCAGTGGTAAGGCAGAATTTATTTACAGAAAAGAATACAGAAAACACTAAAGCTCCTGGTAGAGAGAGAGAACTCAAGTGGAGAGAGAAAAGCTCTCTCCATTTCTCTCCCGGTCTTTCCCCATCTCCCCCTTTAGGCTTTTAGTCTCGGGGTATATATAGGTGTATGGGTTCCTTGGCCAGGAAACGAATGAATACAGTCCCTTCAGCCAGGGGCAAGGTGAATGAA
>CAUYRH010173852.1:0-12547 GCA_963574655.1 Perodicticus potto
TTGTGGCGGGCGCCTGTAGTCCCAGCTACTTGGGAGGCGGAGGCAGGAGACTCGCTTGAGCCCAGGAGTTGGAGGTTGCTGTGAGCTGTGATGCCACGGTACTCTATCCAGGGTGACAGCTTGAGGCTCTGTCTCAAAAAAAAAAAGGAAAATGACCTTAACTTTTCACGAACAACTCATGGCTCTTGCATCACGACAATGTACCAGCTCACATGGCACTGTCTACAAGGATGTTTTTAGCCAATAAACAATTAACTGTTGGAATACCCTCTCTACTCACCCAGTCTGGCCCTTAATGACCTTTATTTTTACTTGAAAGATAAAGGAAATATTGAAGACCTGGTGGCTCACACCTGTAGTCCTTGCACTCTGGAAGGCTGAGATGGGAAGATGGGCTGAGATCCTGGACTTTGAGGCCAGTCTAAACAAGAGAGAGACATTGTCTACACTAAAAATAGAAAAACTAGCCAAGCCTGGGGACGTGCACCTGTAGTCCCACCTACTCAGGAGGCTGAGGCAGGAGGATCACTTGAACCCAGTAGTTTGAGGTTGACGTGAGCTAGGCTGAGGCCATGGCACTCTAGTCTGGGTGATGGGGCATAAGGCTGTGCATCAGAAAAAATTTAAAAAAAGGACATTCTGATGACATTCAGGACATCAGGGTACATACAACAACAGCTCTGATGGCCATTCCAGAAAAAGAGTTCCAAACTTGTTTAAAGGTAGACTAGGTGCTGGATTAGTGCCTAGCTTCCCTAGGGGAGTACTCTGAAGGTGATTGTAGTGATATTCCGAAGGGAGGAATGTAACACTTTTTTAGGATGAGTTTGTGAACTTGTCAGACCTCATGTAAGTAGACTCATGTAGTTATTTGTCTTTTTGTGCCTGGTTTCTCTTGGCATAATATTTTCAAGGTTCATCCATGTGAAACAGATTTTAAAGGAAATTAACACAGATATATGATTCCAGTAGTATGTTTGGTTATATAGTCCATAGTTTGTTGCTGCTACAATACTAGAAGATTCTTAATAAACTTACTTTTTATTTTATTTATTTATTTATTTTTTTGAGATAGAGCCTTACGGCTATTCTTGTTTTGCAGTTTGACCGAGGCTGGGTTTGAACCTGCCACTTTTGGTACATGGGGCCGGTGCCCTACTCAATGAAGCCACAGGTGCCACCCTGTGAAGGGATTCTTAAAGACTAAATATCCTGCCCCTCATCAATTTTCATCCATCAAGTTCATCCATTTCAACATTTATTATTAGTTGGTAACCTATACAAAGGTAAAACTTTCCCCATTGTCCCTTTATTTATTGATTTGTTCTTTTATTATCAGTATAGGTTCCTGGATTCTAACTTCACTTAATAAGCAAGCAGCCTCAAGCTGGTGCCTATATCCTTCTGACATGCTGTCACCATTTTCTGAGCATGTCCTTATGTCCTGACACTACAAGACATTCCAGCTATTCCTATTCCTTCCCTGTCCTAGCCCTGCATTCAGCCACTTCTCCAAGGAACCCTGTTTTCCTCTTGGTGGAAATCTAGCAAAAGCTAAGCAACTTCTCAGTGGACAGAGCTAGGAAATAAATGTACGTATACACACACCTGCATTCACACCTACCTGCACACCTGCATCTCTGAAAGCCATGCATTAGCACTGATACACTAAATGGGCCTAAGATCACAGGGCTCACTAGCCTCCACCGCTCTGCACACGCAGGACCCCTTACTTATAAGCCTTCCACACATAGGCCCCCAACGGCAACAGACTTAGAATGAAGTATTCAGTGAGAGAGAAGAGAAGCTCAGTGAGATCTCTCATACTCCTTGTACTATTCTGTTGTTATTCAGAGATAACAAAAATGATGCATAATAGTTTTTTAATATGCCCCCTCCCCCAAAAAGCCTATGCCTGTTAAAGAATCAATTATGTAAGAAGAAAGGTGAGTGGGGGAAGATGGAGAAAAGGACAAACGAAGGCAAGAGTTGAAAAGTGCAAGAAACATTTCAAAGTCTCAATAAACTGACTCTGATGAAAAGAAAAAAAATATTTCAAAGTCACCTGAGGCAGCCCTCCACAATCCACTCACAAATATTCTCTAGAAGATCTCTGATGAAGAGAAATCCACTCTCTGCATGAACACCTATGATAATCTAAGTGTTCTAGGTCAGAGGGTTAGTTTGCATATTTCAATAGGTCTTGGGAAGTAAGATCAACTCATGCTGATATGAAATTCACCAATGGTATTTGTTACTCAAGAACTTTACTTCTGTTTTGGGTTTCACAAAGGACAATAAATTCCTTTTTCCACATAAAAGTACAAGTATCTAAAGTCAGCTATCAGCCAGGCACAGTGGCTCACTCCTGTAATCCTTGCACTCTGGAGGCCAAGGCAGGCAGATTACTTGCACTCAAGAGTTTGAGATCAGCCTGAGCAACAGTAAGAACAAGGCCCTGTTTCTACTAAAAATAAAAAAGTTAGCTGGGTATTGTGGCAGGTGCCTGTAGTCTCAGATGCTTGGGAAGCTGAGGCAGGACAATTGCCTAGGCCCAGAAGTTTGGGGTTGCTGTGAGCTTGATCATGCCACGGCATGTTATCCCAGAGAAAGCGTAAGACTCGGTCTCAAAACAAAAAATAAACAAATAATAATAACAAAGTCAGCTATCAATCTGCTCTGTTTAGGTTTTCTCTTTCCTACCTAATCAATTCTATCTTCTTCACTAAGAGCTCTAGTGCTTATTCCTTGGAAACACTCCAGTGCACCAATGGCCTGTAGAAATAAATTATTAAAAGCACAAATGCAAAGACCAAACCTGATAGTTAATGAGAAAACCTTTAAGGTAAAAAGCCATTAACAACAGATTCTGAGAATGTAAAGTACTAAATTGACAAATGTTATTTCCAAACTTTAAATGGAATAAGAGAAAATGTCAGCAGATATTTACTTAATAATTACCACAAAATTTAGTTAAATCTGATTACTGGTATAAAACTTGAGTTTTCGTTTAAATCTGCTTACAAGGAAAAATAACAATCACTGGCTCAACGCCTGTAGCTCAAGCAGCTAAGGCGCCAGCCATATACACCAGAGCTGGTGGGTTCGAATCCAGCCTGGGCCTGCTAAATAACAATGACAACTATAACCAAAAAATAGCCGGGCACTGTGGCGGGCGCCTGTAGTCCCAGTTACTTGGCGGAGGCGGAGGCAGGAATTGGAGGTTGCTGTGAGCTGTGATGCTACGGCACTCTATCCAGGGTGACAGCTTGAGGCTCTGTCTCAAAAAAAAAGAAAAAAGAACCACCTTCTTGTGATGTAAAAATATTTAACAATTTGAAGGTTGATTGCGTCATAATTCTGACACTATCAAAATGTTTCTTAATTTGCACGATTTTAGTGACTTGTCTGTGAAGAAAAACATAGTAACTACACTTTTGGTGGTTTTAAAATATATTTTTGGATACTTCTTCCATCAACCAAAAGAGTACTAGTCCTCTCCCCTTGGACATGCATGTCCTGAGTGACCCAGTCCTAACACACAGAATGTGAAGTTATATGTAATTATTAGTCAAGTTTGGTAGTACGCACCTGTAGTCTCAGCTACTCCGGAGGTTGAGGCAGGAAGCTCTCTTGACCCCAAGAGTTTAAGGTTGCTGTGAGCTATGATCGCACCACTGCACTCCAGCCTGGGTGACAGAGAAAAACCTAGATCTTTCACACGTGCGCGCACGTGTGTGAGTGAAAGAGAAAGAGTACTCAGTCACCCTTGGTAGAGTGCTATTGCCATCATAGCTCACAGCCACCTCAAACTCTCGGGCTTAAGTGATGCCTCAGTTTTCTATTTTTTAGTAGAGACAGGGTCTCGCATTTGCTTAGGCTCATAACTCATTTAAAACATATGTTTAGGCTTGGTGCCGGTAACACAGTGGTTACAGTGCCAGCGACATGTGCCGAGGCTGGCAGGTTCGAACCAGCCTGGGCCTGCTGAACAACAACTGACAACTGCAACAAAAAATAGCCGGGCATTGTGGTGGGCACCTGTAGTCCCAGCTACTCGGAAGTCTGAAGCAAGAGAATCTCTTAAAGCCCAAGCGTTTGAGATTGCGGTGAGCTCTGACACCACAGCACTCTAAGGGCGACAAAGTAAGGCTCTATCTCTTTTTTTTTTTTTTTTGAGACAGAGCCTCAAGCTGTCACCCTGGACAGAGTGCTGTGGCATCACAGCTCACAGCAACCTCCAATTCCTGGGCTCAAGTGAATCTCCTGCCTCCGCCTCCCAAGTAGCTGGGACTACAGGCGCCCGCCACAACGCCCGGCCATTTTTTGGTTGCAGCCATCATTGTTGATTGGCGGGCCCGGGCTCGATTCGAACCCACCAACTCAGGTGTACGTGGCTGGCGCCTTAGCCCTTTGAGCCACAGGCGCCAAGCCAAGTTTTTCTATTTTTAGTAGAAACTACTATTTAGAGTAGAGAGTGAGAGTCTCACTCTTGCTCAAACTGGTCTCAAACACCTGAGCTCAAGCAATCCACCCACCTCAGCTTCCCCAAAATGCCAGAATTACAAGCCACCACACCTGGCTCCCATTTTCAATACCATCTACACTCACTTGCAGAGCTAATTGGTACCACCAATTCCTGTGTCTGTTAGCTTCATTCTCTGCTTTCCCTGTTTCTGCCTTAGGATTCCTCTATCTCAGCTCAGCAAAATCAGTCACTACATGTCCTTCTGCTTTCCAGCTTTGAATATCTTCCCACTTTTGTCTCTTCTGTCATTTTTTTTGTCCTTGTTTGTTTATGCCTTTTTAAAACCCCACTAATAGCGATTTTAATGGTGTTTTAAAAGAGACTGAAAGTCAATGCATGTTCCTTACCTGACTATTTTTAATCAGAAACCTCTGTATTTGCTTTCTGTGTTACTCAGCCCAGGCTGAAATAACAGAATGCCACAGACTGGGAGGTTTAAATAACAAACTTTTTTTCTCACGGTTCTGAAGGCTAGAAGTCCAAGATCAAGTTGTCATCGGGGGGGCTTTCTGGTGCGGCCTCTCTTCCTGGCAAATAGATAGCCACTTTCTTGCTATGTCCTCACATGGCTTATGCTCTGTGTGCCCTGAGAGAAAGAGAAATATCTAGAGTCTCTTCCTTTTCTTATAAGGAAAGAAGTCCTGTTGGATTAGGGCCTCACCCTTATGACCTTAGTTAACCTTAATTACCTCCCTAAAAGGTCCTGTCTCCAAATGTAGTCACACTGGGGGTTAGGGCTTCAGCATATGAATTTGGAAGGGGACACAGCTAAGTCCATTACACTTGTCATTATAACATTATGATGAATATATCAAAAAGGTTCATAATGCAACTTTTCTGTTTGTTCTTTCACTTGTGCCTAGACATCTCATTATTCACTTAGCACTAGAAATAGTCTAATCATTTTTTTTTTCACAGAGAACCACTGCTTAAATCTCATTTCACTGGAAATTGTTTGGCAGGAGTTCTTAACACAGGAGAAACTATGTAGTCTTATACATTAGCAGACCTTGGCCTTTACCAAGAACTCTATCTTGTCCTCATTTAAGCCTCAAAACATTCCAGACAATTAGCAGAAGAGGTTTTCTTATTCTCTCTCTCTCTTTTTTTTTTTTCCCCTGGGGCAAAGTGAATGAATGTATCAATGAATGGACACAGTCCATTCATGGAATTGAGGCCTAGGAAAACCTAGGCATAGGAAATGGGGGTTCCACATTTAGTCCTAAGTGTAAAGTGCAGGAGACACCAAGGCACAGGTGTCTCCTCCCAGTTGTCTGGCCTTTTTGGCTATTGGAGCCTCTGGTGGGGGTTGGAGGTCCCCCTCCTTGCCTGTCATCCAGCCCACTGGCTCTTCAGCAGCACCGATACCGCCAAGGAGGAGGCGGCAGGTAGTCTAATCATTTTTGACTAGAGTTAATAGTTTGGTTGTTGTGGGGTTTTTTCTTTCTTTTTTTTTTTTTTTTGGAGAGAGGCATTTGTTTACTTGTTTCTGAGATACCTGGAGACCCTTCCAGTTCTTTCAGTTGCAGAATACAATTAATCCATAGTTTGGTTTCATTCTCTTTATGTACCTTTAGGATTTCAGCTACTACATGATTAATTCACTGAGTTCATTATGTCACTTAGACATGTCTGTTTTCTATAGTAATTATTTAATTGTTGCATGCTCTTAAGTTATTGTTTTCTTCATGATCCTGGAGGTCAGACTTCTATTTCTTTTCCCCCCATAGTTTAGTTTCATTAAATCATCTTTTTCTTCTGAAAGTTTTAAACATTCATCATAGAAACAGAGATATTTCCATAGATTTCTGGCTTCTCAAGTTGATAATATAAATATCAATGTTATTAAAATATAATTCATATGTTACACAATTCACCCACTTAAAGTGAAGAATTTTAATGACTTTTAGTATATTTGTAGAGTTTCATAACCAATACCACAATTGTTTAGCTGAACCTACTGAATTTATCAAAGCTTTGAGACATGACAGGCCTCCTGTGTTTATCTCTAGGTTAAATTCTAAAGACTTTATAGATATTACCTCTGGGTAGATATCAATCTCTAGAAATCTGTTTAAGCTAATTCAAGCATATGATTCAATTTTTATAAATATTTCATGTGAAAAGACTTGTTGTACAAAAGTTGAAAGCAAAGTACTGTGTAATATATATTTAATCAACTCATCAATATTTTGTTGTTTGGTTTTTTTGAGATAGGGTCTTGCTCAATCAGACTGGAGTAAACTCACTGTAAGCTCCACCACCTGGGCTCACAAGCCTCCTGCTTTAGCCTCTCAAGTAGCTTGGACTGATTTTGCATACTACTTTGCTTGGCTGATTTTTAAAATTTTTTTGTAGAAATGGGGTCTCACTATGTTGTCCAGGCTGGCCTCAAACTCCTGGCTTCAAGCAATCCTTCTGTCTCAGCTTCCCAAGGTGCTAGGGTTATAGGTGTGAGCCACTGAGCCTAGACCCACTGATGTTTTTATTGCTCTGTTAATGTTATTTGTCTTAACTGTTATGGTGGTGGTTAATCTGTTACTAGGAGAACTATGTTCTATTCTCTCCCTACCATAATGAATTTATCTATTTCTTCCTATAGTTCTGTCAATTTGAGTTTTAATATTTATATATTTTGAGGCTAATGTAATTACTGACATGGAAATTTTAAATGATATATATATCTTCCGGACAATTTAAACTTTTTAATCCTTACATATGACCTGTTTTATCTCCATTGATACTTTTTGTCTAAGAGTCTATTTTGTCTAATACTAATAAAACCATGCTAATCTGCCAGCTATATTTACATTTATCAGTGCACATCAGAAGCGATGTGGTATTAGTTTGGCCCATTACTGTAATATTATTTTTAATCACTTGCTTAAGGTTAAGGTCTTTAATACTTTTCCTCTCTATAAAGTTATATTTTTCCTTCATAATCAATAATAAATTTGGAGGGAAATACTTTGAGATCACATAAATCTCCTGTTCCTCATCACAACTTTCATGAACTAGCTTGATCATACATTGACAGTTTTCTAACTTTATTGTTCTTTCCATATTTGCTCGGCATTTAACTATAGGGAGATCTTTATCTTTCGTTCTTTCTTTCTTTACTTCATTCTGGCTTCATGGATCTTATTCTATTCGATGGATTATGATCCATTACTATCATGATATATTTTCATGCTCAAATTGTGCCAGATTTGGCCTGCAGGAGCCCCTGCAGCTGGTTCCTGTGTCCTTTTGATATGTCTCTAGCACTTGTTGAGCATTTTCTTACTGTTTGGAATAACAAAATATTCTTGTCTCCTCTTGCACTTTTTTGCCTCAGCCCTGGAATCATTTTTTCTCAGGAGCCCCAGTTCTGTTTCATAGAACATGGTATTTAGAAACCAAGATTTGGGAGCTGGAAATGCTCATTGCTGCTGGGTTATAATTGTTTACAGACCCTTTCCGGAGACAGACCAAACAAACAAATGCATCACATGCATGTATATGTCTGTGTATGTGTATACACGTATACATACCCAAGTCTGTAAAACCCAAGAGTTCACATTAGTACTTCTGATTCCAGGCCCCACCATTCCTTCCTCACTCCCTGTTTGTAACAGAAAGAAACCTGGCTCCCATTACCCTCGATGATTCTGCTTATTTGCTCAATACTTCCATAGGTGATCCAACTCCTGGCCCAGTATTAGCTGTGATTTTACCACCACGATGACACCACACAGAAGATGCCCACAACATTTTTCATGATTTAAATATAATTGATTTGCTCTCCCAATTTTGTTTACATCAGGTTCACCACCACGCCCCAGCCCTCATATAGTTAGGGCCTGCAGACTCCAATTTCATCCTACCTGAAATTCCCAGAGTCACAGGGGTGCCCTCCCATCTCTGCTGTCTGCTCTGTGTTCCTTGCAGATCTGACAAAATACAACCCTTTTCCTCCTCTTACAGGACCATGCAGGATCCTTTATGTAATAGGCATTATTAAAGATGTAGAGTAAAGGGCAGTGGGGTTGAGTGCAGAATGAGATTGGTTATAGAGCCACAGAGAATGTTCAAATCTTTTTTTTTTTTTTTTTTTTTGCAGTTTTTGGGCCAGGGCTGGGTTTGAACCCGCCGCCTCCAGCATATGGGGCCGGCACCCTACTCTGTTGAGCCACAAGGGCCGCCCAGAATGTTCAAATCTTGAGAGCACACATTGGAAACACCTGATTTTTACATGCACTTCCCCTCCCCCATGGCCTAATTCCTCCCTCCAGCCTCCCACTGAGATGGTGAGGTGGCATCCCTCCTAAGGCTTTCCTCAGTTCTCTTCCCACTCCAGATGCCTTCCATCCCTCAAATCCTGGCTTATTTCCTCTGCAGGGAAGTTAAGCTATCTCTATGTTTTAAATTCCCAACTGTTCACCTTCTGTTCACCCAGGTGTCCTGCCAAACAAAGAGCCTTGTGCTCAGGAGGAATGCACGCCTTAGGGGAAGATGCAGCTGCAGTCTGTTATTATTTTAAATATTAGCTTCCCCCTGCTGCAATTAGGAGAGATGTGACACAGTCAGACAAGCATGACAGAGGATCATTTTGGTGGCGATTCAGAGGATGGACTGGAGGGGGAACCTAACATCAGAGGCTGGGAAACCAAGCAGTCTGACTTTCCCAATAGACTGCGTGAGAGAGGATTGAGACCGGACGGGGCAGGGCAGTGAGGATAGAAATGGGGGAGCTGATGAGGTGCAGCAAGGAGGTGAGCCAAGAACCAAGGCATGCTCAATGCATCTGCCAGCCAGAAGGACTCTGTGGCAAGCAGAAAGCTGACTGCAAAGGTCGCAGCAGAGAGGGCAGGCAAAGAATTGGCAATAATGAGAATGGAAGATGTTTTCAAGAAGCCTGGTGTAAGAGTAGGGATTCTTTTTTCTCTTGTCTTCTCTTCCCTTCCCTTCCCTTCTCTCTTCTGTCTTCTGTCTTCTCTCTCTCTCTTTTCCCTCTCTTCTCCTCTCCTCTCCTCTCCTCTCCTCTTTTCTTTGTGATTTCTTTTCCTTTCCTTTTTTTTGAGACAGGGTCTCACTCTGTCACCCAATCTGGAGTGTGGTGGTGTGAACATAGCTCACCGCTACCTTGACCTCCTGGGGTCACAAGATCCTCCTGCCTCAGCCTCCTGAGTAGCTGGGACTACCTGGCTATTTTTTTCTTGCTTGCTTTCTTTCTTGCCTTTTTTTTTTTGGCAGTTTTTTGTTTGTTTGTTTGTTTTTGGCCAGGGCTGGGTTTGAATCCGCCACCTCCAGTGTATGGGACCAGTGCCCTATTCCTTTGAGCCACAGGCGCCGCCAACTTGCTCTCTTTCTTTCTTCCTTTTTTTTTTTTTTTCATGGATTAGGATCAATAGGCTTGATGATAGACTGAAAAAAGTTTCAGGAGAAGGCAGGCAGTGAAAGGCAGGGGCCAAGGGTGAATTCTAAGTGTCTGGACTGGTGGTAATAGGTGTTTGGTAGTGAGTAGTAGCAACATTAATGCTAACCTTCCTTCCCCTCCTCCTCCTGCTGCTGCTACTACCAATGATTGGGACCGTTTACTGAACATGGACAGTATGTCGGACACTCTGATGAATGCTTGGCGTGCATCTTAGTCCATTTTGTGCTGCTCTAAGAGAACACACAGACTAGATAATTTTTTTTTGTTTGTTTTTTTGAGACAGGTTCTCAGTCTGTTACTCAGGCTGGATTGCAGGGATATCATCATAGCTCACTGTGGCCCTGAACTGGTGAGGTGGATGGAAGATCGTATTGACCAGGGGTCTTTAAGTTCTGGGCATTGTTGAGAGTGAAGCTGAAAGTGACAGCGACTCTGAATCTGTGTATTGAGCAGTCTGTTTGCAAAGGGAAAGAAGATATTTCCAGGCAGATCCAGAACAGTGGAAGTAGAAAGAAACAAGATTGTGGAGGATATTTAAAGTGACACATCATGCCATGGTGCCTGGATAATTCCCAAGTGAAACCAGAAGGGACTAAAATTGAATGGGACACTTTTGCTTAAAGGTGACAGATTAAACACAGCTTTTATTTCTGGAAACCCTACTAAAATGGCAGGAAAGGAATTTTTTAAGAGGGCATAAGACCACATGACAAAGGGATATGGCAGTAGAGACAAAAGTAATTACATTTTGAAGGCTGAAAGCAAGTAAACAGTGGCAGCTGGCTTGGCTAAATTCCAAGCCTGAAATTAGAAGAACCAGGTATCTCTGAAAGGGGCAATGCAGGAAGGGCCGGGAGTAAAACTGATTGTCTCTTTGGGAGGCGTATAGATCCCAGGTCCTCTCCCAACCTCAGCACAAACCAAGAAGTTTATGATCCGGAAAGGATGAAATAGAGGTCTTTGGGCTGGAGGACATGCCCATGGACAGAAAGCAAGGACATCTTCTAGACTGCCAGAGAAAATAGTCTCTAGGACTCTTTTCGTGCCTGTTGGCTAATAAATATTTGAACTTTTGGAAGAATTTTATCTAATCATGTTTATCGCCAGGAAGCAAAGTTGTGGGAAGAGATACTTAGAGCCACAGACCGTGGGTATTTACCAAAAGAATCTAAAAGATGTGGAATGGAATTTCCATATTGGAAAGTCATCAGATAATGCTTAAAATTGAAAAATCAAGTAGCAATATAATTCCATTCTTCAAGAAAGCATCCAAAGAACCAGCTAAAGGAGCAAAGTAAGAATGGGATCAGAGGACAGGAGAGGAGACCAGAAGCCTGCTGCTTTCCTAACATGTTAGAGAATTATTTGACCCATTAAACTGTGTGCATGGATAACTTTGATGAAATGAAAATTAAATGAAAAGATTGGAATGAGACATAGGGAGGCCCAAAGAAAGCCCCATGCACTGAGCCCCCTTTCCATGCTTAGTAAACACCATGATTTATAAGACAGACATGACATGAAATGTTAATTTGTGGCAGTCTAAAAGCTAAGACATCAAGGAGCACGTTCAGCGTGCTCAGGACGGGAGACAAAACAGCCTGGGAAGTATGTGCAAACCTGGAGAACTGGTTTCCAAGAGCGTGTGTGTGCTGAGTGTGTGTGTGTGTGTGTGCATGCTGAGCACACATACATCTTTTCTACGCTTTGTGCTGGGGAGGAGAGGGCAGAGGAGACAGAATTATAGGAGAATAAAGTGATTAAGTGGTGGAACAGCTCTCCCCATCTACAGGAATTCTGATGTGAGGAGAAAGGGAAGGGAAAAAAAGGAACATTTCCCCAGGGGAGAGAAGGAGTATCTAAGAGAAAGGAAGACTTACGGGCTCAGTTTCCCAGCTGCAGTTGCTCTTGTGGGTCCTGCACCTCCTGATAAGGTAAAGCAAGAGGAATGGTGGCCTGATATGTTGATACATGAGCAGATCCCCTGTGTGAGCTCATTATGGCCACAAGTTAGCTGGTAGTGAGAGCCAAGGTCAGGGGAAAGACATCTACCCACTGCAGGGATGAGTTTGGCCTGTTGCTAAAAGTGAGAGAGGGACAAGTCTGACCCCTAGATAGGAGGGAAGGACAAGACTAGGTTCTGCAAGATGGAACAGAACATGCCACTGACCAGATAATGCTGCAGCTGTCATCTCTGAGAGAGCATCATAGGCCACAGGACATGAGTAGCTGACTACAGCTTGGGTCCCTGAAGCACGGGAGACCTGAAAAGGGACCCACTTCTCCCTCCTCAAAGTGACTGTGCTAATAAGCAGAGCTCACATATTACACCAGGTCAAGGAGTATAGAGGAAGTGCAGATGTAGTTCTGAGCTCCAGCTTGGTAGTCACCCCAAATTTGGCTGAGAAGTCAAGGGGCCACTGCACGCAGCAGAGTCAGATGATCTTTTTTTTTGAGACAGAGCCTCAAATGGATAGAGTCACCCTGGATAGAGTGCCGTGGCATCACAGCTCACAGCAACCTCCAATTCCTGGGCTCAAGCGAGTCTCCTGCCTCCGCCTCCCAAGTAGCTGGGACTACAGGCGCCCGCCACAATGCCT